>CM076572.1:95645437-95909249 GCA_034641835.2 Pinus albicaulis | reverse complement strand
TAATAGAGGCAAGGCAATTGGCGGGGAGTTTTGAACCAGTAACCTGTTCAAAACTAAGCTAGATTGTGTGTGACTTTATGAGAAAGTACTGAGTACTTGTGAGGAGTATTGTACTTGTTTTGTTACATGATTTCTCCATTATAATATACACAATAGTTGCGGGGTTTTCAGCTATAGGCTTTCCCCATACATACTGAGTTAATGTGTGATTGATTTGATGTGAGATTGCTTCTATTATTTCCGCATGTGACAATTAATTGTAGATGAGATTATGTGTTATGCATGCCATTCGAAATTGATGTGTAATCGGGTTAATATCCATTGAATAAGTGATTTATTCAGCTAATTTCTACAACCAATTCACAGAGTAAAATCATTGAAATCGGTCTTAGAAGGAATTTGAATATTGGTAATAATTTACAATCATCACAGGAACAAGAGGTAATAGCATTGTTACGGAAATATTCAAAAGCTTTTTCCTGGGATTACACAGACATGCAGGGAATTCATCCAAAGACATGTATTCACCACATCTATACTAATGATCATATCAAACCGGTGAGGCAATCGCAAAGAAGAATGAATCCTATGATGAAGACATAGTGAAAGAGGAACTGCAGAAATTGTTACAAGTTGGATTCATATATCCTATTTCTGAAAGTCAGTGGGTTTATCCCTTAGTTGTGGTGCCAAAGAAAAATGGAAAGTGGGGAATATGTGTATACTATAGGGAACTTAATAAAGCCACATTAAAAGATCATTTCCCATTCCCATTTATTGACCAAGTACTAGATTCAATAGCTGGGAAGAAATTATTTTCTTTACTTGATGGATTTAGTGGATACAATCAGATTAAGATATCATTGGAAGACCAGGATAAAACCACATTTACTTGTCCATGGGGAACATATGCATATAATGTTTTTCCCTTTGGGTTATGTAATGTACCTACTACTTTTCAAAGAGTAGTCCTTTCAATATTTGCTGATCTAATTCATGAATGTGTAGAGGTCTACATGTATGATTTCACTATATATGGAGGATCATTTGATGATTGTTTGAATAATATTGATTTTTTTTTTTAAATATGCATAGAGACAAACCTATCCCTCAATAATGAAAAATGCTTTATGATCTTAACTGAAGGGATAGTGTTGGAACACCATATTTCTTCTTTGGGAATTAAGGTGGACCCAACAAAAATACTAGTCATTGTGAACTTGATGCCACTAACAACGCAAAAAGAAGTATGAAGTTTCCTGGGATATGTTGATTATTACAGGAGATTCATTGAGAATTTTAGTAAAATAGCTCTACCTCTATTCAAGTTACTTGCAAAAGATGTGGAGTTCCAATGGAAAACAAATTGTCAAAATGCATTTGAAATATTAAAAGGAAAATTGTTAGTTGCACCCATTGTCCGAGGACCAAACTGGTAATTTCCATTTCATATATCCACTGATGCATCTAATACAGCTATAGGAGCATCACTTAGATAGAAATAAAATTAGTTCAATTATGCCATATACTTCATAAGCAAAAACTTAACACCAACAAAATTGAACTATACAGTCAGTGAAAAAGAAATGTTAGTTGTTGTGCATGCAGTTAATAAGTTTAGGCATTATATAACAGGTTATCAAGTATTCATTCATACAGATCATTCAACCATTAGATACTTAATGAACAAAGCAATAACGAATGGCAGAATTACTAGATGGTTGTTATTAATGCAAGAATTTAACATCATTGTTCTAGATCGACCAGGTAAAGACAATCAAGTAGAAGATTTTCAATCAAGGCTTCATTCACCTGGTGATCCAAATTCAGTTTCAGACAATTTTACAGATGAAAATTTATTTTCTATAACAGTTAAAACCCCATGGCTTACAGATGTAGGCAACTATTTATATTTTGGAATATTACCATCCCATTTCACCAATAAACAGAAAAGAAAAATAATTAGAGAAAGTGCTAGATATAGTTGGGTCAATGGAAACCTATTTTATACTAGTTCTGATCTATTATTAACAAAATGTGTTAGAGAAGATGAAATTCTAGATATTTTGAAATCATGTCATGACGAGCCATGTGGTGGCCATTTTGCAGACAAGCAGACAACATACAAGGTGCTCAAACTTGGCTACTACTGGCCAACAATCTTCAAGGATTTGAAAACCTATGTGCTATGCGGAATTGTGATCTACGGATAAACCAAATTCCCTAAGTGTGGTGCTAATCCACTTAGAACAACAAAGGAAATAATTTGTGTAATATTCCTAAATTAGCATACAACTAACTGGAATATTAATATCTAATTTTACTTTCTTGTTTGATGAATAAGTGGGTAGGGAGACTGTTGAGCATTGAAAGAGGTATGAAATTATTGTACATTTGCTCATTCTTTACCATAAATATACTCCTATTTTCCCTTTGAAAGGTAATTCATCATAGGAATTATAATAGAATTGGAAAGTTTTACGTTTAATACAAAAAGGTGACTAAAAGCTATTTTTGATTGACAAACAGGAATTCGGAGAGGTGAACAGCTGTACCAAAGGCGTGGCTGAGAACAATCTAACTACTGCTCCATCAGCATCGAATCATATCCAGCCAAAGGCAAGGAGATCTGAACGAATAGCCCAGAAAAGGCAGGAAGCAGCTCGGCCACAATCAGCATAAACAGAACAATGACTAAAACACAGAGGAACGAATCCCTTAGGATCTTTCGATCTTGAGGGATCGTTGTTTAAACTTATCTTATTTCTTGATTGGTCCATCGAAGGATTGATATATAGAACTACGTCCTTTAGTGACGGGGGGACAGATCATTGTTGTTATTGGGAATCATTCGAAAGACTTTACATTTTCTCTGTTACATTAACTCTCTGTTTGAGAGAAAACCTTTCTGTAAGACTCTATGTTGGTTTAATACAAAGCACGCGTCTCATTTACTTTCCATAATTCTGAATTAGCCCAGTGGTATTTCACTGGCGCTAAGGGCCTGGCTCTAGTGGAATTAATTCTCTCTTTGTATTCTAGTATTTATTTACTGTTGTATGGAGTGTGTTTCATGTTTGAATTGATTTATTGTTGATCGGATTAAACACAGAGTCACTATTGTTCTGTTTCTTTACATAAGCATAATTCGCTGTTCTATTATTTTGCTGCACTGACTTGTATCTGAGTCAAACTGTTGTTCCTTTGGTTTGTAATCTGTCGTAATCATGGTTGTGTGGTGAGAAGCTGTCAACAGAATTGAAGCATAGGAATTTAGTACTTTGAGTGTGTTAGAATTGTAATTGCTGTTCAATTTCCATTTCTGTTTGTTATAGTTATACGCTGTTGTTCCTTTTTAAATTGCATTTTGTTTAAGTTGCTTTTATTGAATCTGATTTTAGTTTGATGGTTATAAGATCTCCAACTATAGAGGATAGAGGCTCTAGCTTCCAAATTCCCAGATTGGTCATCTTGCATCGATTTCTAAGGGAAAGAGTTACTGCTACTGCATCCCTGATTGATGTTCTGCAAAGATTAAAGTAGTTTTATCTTTCCATTCATGTCACTGTAATTAGGTTTCTTTTCAAGCATTGGTTTTTTTATTTTATACTACATCTTCATAGCATTTCTCTTAGACAATTTCAAGCCTTAGACAGAGTACACTCTTGGAATAAAAAAACGCTCCCGGATTGATAATTAATGTGAGATAATTAGGTGTTGAAAAGACACCTTCTTATGAGTCGACATTTTGGCGTCGTTGCCGGGGAGAGTGTATGCCATTTTAAAGGAGTAATGCACAACTGATTTTCTTCTGCTTGCAAGGAATTGGGTATTAAAGACGGAAGGTAAGAACCTACGCACTAGGCAAGAAACACACTTGCTCGTAGCCCACTTTACAGCAGAAGTAAGTAAGCTTCTTTCTTTAGGTAGGAATGGAGGTTTTTTTTCTTTGAATGAATAAATCAACTAAGCGAAACAAAATTCCTCATAAAACTGAAAAACCTAAGGGATCGATGACCCTTGGGCGCACAACCTTTATTGACGAAATCCTTAAAAGAACTAAATCTCAGCCATCAGTAGGATTTAAAAGAACTACTTCTAGACAGCCTACTAGTTCCCTTCAGGCTACAGAATCACCATCTGAAGCCTTCGCTAAGATACACAGTCAAACAGAGGGAATTGAGCAAGATTACCAAGAAATTGAGAATCCTTGCATAATTTTCCTTCAAGAAGGGAACTCCAGCAATCTCCGAGAAGGAGAAGGGGAAACAGGAGAAATCACAGACTTGAAATCTCCTATTGAAACTGCCCAGACAATCAGCAGCCCAGATAAGGGAAGTGTTGTTCAACTTATTCAGAACCAAGGTCCTGAATCACCTCAAACAGTAGGCCGACAGGAAAAACTTATTATCCCAGATAAAGGGAGTGTTGTCAAAACTATTCCTGCCCCTACTCGTCAACCTAGAAATTCCCTGGAAATCCCAGAGGGATATTGGCATATCTTCGATCAAATGGCCCAGAACCAAAACCAGAATCAGCAACAGACCTCTACACTACAATATCCCATAGTAGATACTACAGTTAATGCACCCATGAAAGCTATTCCTCTTCAACATATTCCTACATTTCACGGCTTAACATCAGAGGACCCAGATGCGTTTTTATTTGAGTTTGATGTGCTGTGTAGAGGCTATGATTATACCACCGATGCCCAAAAACTAAAACTATTCCCTTCTGCATTAAAAGGGGCAGCCCTACGATGGTTTATGGGATTAGGTGGAGGTGTAATAACCAATTGGGATCATATGAAAGCTGCAGTTTTAAAGAAATATCAAGATTATTGCAGGTCTTAGGAATTAAAAGATGAAATATTTCAAATGACAGAAAAACCAAGTGAGACCTTGGAAGAGTATGTGGAACGATTCCAATACAATCTTCAGAGATCCCCTTATGCATCCGCACCCTTACCTGAAAATGTTTTGAAAACTATATTAATTAGGGGAATGAAAGATCAGTGGGTTGAAACATTGAACCTTATGGGAAAAGGTGATATATACCAGGAAATTTATCCTGACATTGTTGATTTGTGTATCAGGTGTTCGAGGGGCAATACAAGGTTGAAATCAGCAGACCATGATACAATTACAAGAGAAAATAAAACTTCTAATGAAGGTGTTACTCGTGCAGAGATTGGAAATCTGCTAGAAGACTTTAAGACAGACATACTTGGGACTTTAACAACATAGTTCGATATTATGCAAGCCAAACAGAAACAGGCAGAAGCAGAGCAGAACTTGGCAATATTCTGTCCCAGATGTAGAAAAAATCACAGCCACAAAGAATGCCCGTTGGATGTGATTAAAGTCTTTGCCATTTGCACAAAAGATCACCCTACAGAAGGATATCCTTCGCTCCCTGGTCTAAAAGCAGTTTATAAGGAGGCAGAATAAGAATTGGAAGTGGTATGTCTGCTTAACCAGCATCAACAATGGCAGCCACGACCTTCAGGTATGCAAAATGATCCATCTTCTTTTCAACCTCCTCAATATAATGCCCAACAATACAGTGGGATGTGGTAGAATCAACCATCTTTCCCTAATTGGTCACAACAGCCATTTCCCCCCACATCTTGGCCCAATAAAATAAATCAAAATAACTGGCCTAATTTTCCTTTTTATCCACCATTCTGGCCTACACAATGGTCCCTTTCTACTTCTGAAAACCAGCCCTGGCAGTCAAACTGGAAAAAACCTCCGAATCAGCCAGCCGGATCAATTCCTCTCTCTCAACCTACACTGCCAGCTCCTTACCCAAACCCCCAGACCAATTTAAGACCACAACTCCCAGCCCAACCCAACCCAAACCCAAACAATAGTCCAGTTCAGTCTGTTCAAATCATGGAATCCCCAGAAGTAGAAACTAAAGTGAGGGAGTGTAATGATCTTCAATTAAGGTCTGGGCATATAATCGAAACATAGAGAAACAATGATGATCATATTGAAGATCTGTTACCTGTAGAACAAACAGAACAAAATGAGAAGGAAGTGCAACAACAAAAACAACAAAATCAACAACAACAAGTGACAACTTCTTCTCCACCATTCCTAGAATGATTAATTATACCTAGAACGTTAGAACAACCTAATTTTAATCTTCTGGGAGAATTAAAAAATTTATGTATAAAAATCCCTCTCCTCCAAGCTATTCAAGATATTCCTATATATGCAAAAACCATTAAGGAATTATGCATAAAGAAGCCCAAGAGGAGAACAACAACAAATCCTACCTTCCACATAGTCAGTACTTTATCTGATCTATTATCAGGAATGGAAACACCCATCAAATATGAAGACCCAGGGAATCCTATAGTGATAGTACAGATCAATGGTCAATAATTTACAAATGCCTTAGTTGATTTGGGGGCAGCAATCAACATTTTAACCACCACCACCTGTCAAAAACTTGGCATTACATCATTGGAACCAACAACAACCTTGTTGGAATTGGCTGACCGATCAGTAGTCAAACTAGAAGGTATACTACAAGATGTAATGGTATCTGTAGATTCCTGGGAATACCCTGTTGACTTCCTGGTTATCAATCCAAAGAATCGACTAGATGGACATCCGCTAATTCTAGGTAGACCTTGGTTGGAAACTGTTGATGCCTATATTATATGCCAACAAGGCAACATGACAATTACAAGGGGAAATTATGTTAAGAATTTAGCCCTATATCCCCCAGCCCAGCCAAGTCTATCAATAATCACAACAAGAAAACCACTTGCATCATACCTTATGGAAAATATGAGATCACCTCTAACCATAGAAAATGCTCTTGATTTTAAAGATCAAATAGAGGATGATATCATTAATAATTTTATTAATAAGTCCCAAACCAGATCTCATTCGCAATGTCACATGATCAAAGCAACATTCGATAATAAAGAAGGAGAAGATCCTTTCAAAGGCATTCTTGATCAAACAATACCTACTACTTCCATGAGTAATAGCAAGGTTGTAGAAATCGAACCGGGAAAAACTCTAAATATTAATAAGAATCTCACTGCTGAACAAGAACAGAAATTGGTCCAACTATTACGAAAATACAAAGTAGCCTTTGCATGGGATTTCCCCGACATGAAAGGAATTGATCCTCAATTGTGTACTCACCACATTTACATTGAAAAAGATGCAAGACCCATTCGCCAACCTCAAAGGAGACTAAATCCTCACCTTAAAGACATTGTCAAAGATGAATTACAAAAACTATTGGATGTTAATTTCATCTACCCAATATCTGATAGCAAGTGGGTCTCTCCATTAGTGGTAGTACCAAAAAAGAATGGGAAGTGGAGGATATGTGTAGATTACCGTGAACTTAATAAAGAAACACAGAAAGACCACTTTCCCCTTCCTTTCATTGACCAGGTATTAGACACATTGGCAGGAAATAAATTCTTTTCTTTCCTTGATGGCTTCAGTGGGTACAATCAAATCCAGATTGCCCCTAAAGATTAGGACAAAACTACTTTTACCTGTCCATGGGGGACATTTTCCTACCGAGTCCTACCTTTTGGCCTATGCAATGCCCCTGCTACAATCCAAAGGGAAATTCTCAGCATTTTTGCAGACCTAATAAATGAAGGCCTCGAAGTATATATGGATGATTTCACACCCTATGGGGATGACTTTGAGCCTGCATTAGAAAACCTAGAAAAAGTATTGCAAAGATGTATCGACACTAGGCTTTGCTTAAGCAACGAAAAGTGTCTCATGATGATGACCGAAGGAGTTATCTTAGGGCATTATATTTCGGCAGCTGGAATTCAAGTAGACCCAGCTAAAATTCAAATACTCTTGTTAATTCCTACGCCTACTACACAAACAGAGGTACGTAGCTTTCTTGGATTTTTTGGTTACTATAGAAGATTTATAGAAAATTATTCTCGAATAGCTGCACCTTTATATGCACTGACTAGAAATGTTGATTTCACTTGGACAGATAAATGTGACAATGCCTTTAATGATTTGAAGAAGCTCATTTCAACAGCCCCAATGCTGAGGGGCCCAAATTGGAATTTGTCGTTCCAAATCTCATCTGATGCCTCAGACACAGCAATTGGAGCAGTACTTGGGCAGGAGGAAGACAAGAAGCCATATGCAATTTACTACATTAGCAAAAATCTATCCCCTGCTGAATTAAATTATACTGTGACTGAGAAAGAATTTTTAGTTGTAGTTCATGCTATAAACAAATTTAGACATTACATAACTGGGTATCCTGTAGTACTATATACTGATCACTCTGCCATTAAATTTTTAGCAAATAAACCTGTTACAAATGGAAGAGTGACAAGATGGTTAATTTTACTGTAGGAATTCGACATCACAATCAGAGATCGACCTGGGAAGGAGAATCCTGTATTTGACTTTCTGTCAAGAATGCCAAAGCCCACATATGTAGAAGCAGTTGAAGACCATTTTCCAGATGAACACCTCTTCGCTGTTACTATCAGAACACCGTGGTATGATGATATAGCGAACTATCTGGCAATAGGTAAATTACCTAAACATCTGTCCCTTAATGAACGTAAGCAAATAATACATCGTAGTACCCGCTTCTCCTGGATTGGAGGTTACCTATTTCATACAGGTGCAGATATGCAAATAAGGAATGCGTTAGGGAGGATGAGTTATTTGACATCTTGAGAGCATGCCATGATGGACAGTGTGGCGGACATTTTGCAGATCGTAGAACTGCCCACAAAGTTTTACGAACAGGCTACTATTGGCCTACTATCTTTAAAGATGCTAAAAAATTCGTACAGGCCTGTGATAGCTGCCAGAGGGCAGGTCGACCTGGGCAGTCTGATGAAATGCCTCTGAATCCCTAACTAGTGATTGAACCATTTGAACGATGGGCCCTTGATTTCGTTGGTCCTATTAACCCCCCATCAAACCAAAAAACATATATCCTAGTTGCAACTGAATACGTTACCAAATGGGTAGAGGCAGAACCCCTTTCAAAAGCTACAGAGGATTCTGTAATTCAGTTTCTTTTCCAAATTTTTGTGCGCTATGGCCTCCCAAGAGACATAATCACAGACGGAGGGCCACAATTCATAGGTAAAAAATTAGCTGAAACACTGCAAAATTACCATATTCAGCACAGAATTAAAACTCCATATCACCCACAGGCCAATGGTCAAGTAGAGAGCACAAACAAAGTAATCGAATCTATAATAACAAAAATAGTTGCCTCTCATAGACGAGATTGGGCCTACAGATTTCCAGAAGCATTATGGGCATATCGAACAATGTGGAGACCTACCACAGGATATTCACCATACCAATTGGTATTTGGAAAGGAACCCATCTTTCCTATCGAATTCAAGATTCAAACATTAAGAACAACTCAAAAGGTGGGTCTGGATTTGAATGAAGCCCAGGCTAAAATACTGCAGCAAATTAACGAGCTGGATGAAATTAGGCTCTCTGCTCTTCAGCACACAGCATTAATCCAGCAACAAAGAGCCAAATGGCGTGACGCCCATATCAAAGAAAATATCTTCCACGAAGGAGATTGGGCACTCCTATATGATTCCAGGTTCCAGGATTTCCCAGGAAAACTCCAGACACGATGGCTCGGACCCTATGAAATACAGAAAGTGCATGATAATGGCACTGTTACATTAGTTACCATCGATGGATCTGGACACTCCTTCAAGGTAAATGGGCATCGAGTACGATTATATCATAAACCACTTACCCAGGAATCCTTTTACCAACAGTTTCAGGAAGATTCTACAATGGAAATTCTTGCTCAAGGGGAGAAATCCTCCTTGGCACCAGTTTGATAAATCACTTCTTTTTAAATTTTTGTACATAAAGCATTTTTCGTTTTTTTCGCTTGTTGTTTTATGGACTTTGTTTTCAGACATTTGGTTTATATTACTTCTTTACTTTTTATCGTTTGTATCATGAAATTTGATTTCTTTGAAAGAGAAAACGAATTTTTTTTTTTTTAATTTCGTTGCTCTGTTGTTCCTTTCCAAAGGAACAACACTCTACTGTTCCTTTTGAAAGGAACAGCAGTTCCGCAGATTGTTCTTGCTGTTCCTTTCCAAAGGAACAACACTTCCACATATTTGTTTTTGCTGTTCCTTTCGAAAGGAACAACAGTTCCGCAGAGTATTTTCTTGTTGTTCCTTTTAAAAGGAACATCAGTTTCGCATATTGTTTTTTCTATTCCTTTTAAAAGGAATAACACTTTTGTGTGGATTGTTTTTTGTTTTAAACCAGCATGATTGGATTTTTGATTATTTTTCTGAAGGCAAATATATCATTTACATACAATCATACAAATTAAAGCTTACTGTAATCAACAAATCAAAAGAAATCGTCATCTTTTCACAAAAAATTGTTTAGTAATGATAAGAAAGAAAGAAAAAGGGGCATGATCAATAACATAACTTTGCTATCTTATTACCATCGAATTAATTCGATCGACTATCTTTATCATGATTAGTTCTTCCCATATACTATAATTTTCTTTGATGTTTATCTATGGAATAAGAATAAGGGTATATTCCTTTCTATTGAGATGTTCAGACTTCTTCCACCATCCCTACTCTTAAGGAGTGTTGAGACATCCCTTATGTTTAACTGAGGAAAGATGTTGTTTCTAAACGAAATAAAAAATATTTTTCATTAATAATGATTTTGTAGATGGAGGATAGGGGGTCTCATCAAGAGCTAGCCTACCGTGATCATAGGAAAGACAGTGAAGTGGCATTCCCATTATGGCCACCAAACCAGGGAGATGGTCCAATAGACAAATTGAAAAATCAAGAAGTCCTTGGCACAGGAGGTCTCATCACGAGCCAACCTGCCCACCTTTCACTTCTTCCCAGTGAACGACATTGTGGCTTATCCGGTCACCAAGCCAGCACAATGGCCTCCTTCATGATATTCAATAAAAAAAAAAAAGGGGCACTTCCTTAGCATACATAAAGGACAATGGTTCCGTGGGTAACAAAGCAACTCTGTCAAGGTTATGGACACCTGTGGGCAGCAGAGCTCTGCTGATGGCATTGGAGTCACACCTATACACATCAATAGTTACATTTAACCCTTTTTCCTATATCCTTATTTAATTTCAAAGGAAAATATGAAACCCTTACCTTTACCTCCGAACCTATTACACATGAAAATCATTATAAGTCGATCATATTAATCCAAAATGGTAAATAATGCAATTATACTTATGGTTATCATATGCTGTCCCTTTTCCTTGTATTTGAATCATTACAAAACGATTTTCTATTTATTAACGATTTATTACATGCATTGATTTCAGTATTTGCTGCAATTTGATTGAACGTATAATAATTTCGGCCGCTTTTTACTGTTGTACTGTTGCTGTGCCACACATGTTATTCTCAATTGACGGTCGAGGAAGACCTTTCATTCATTTGGGGGGCGTGGATATCTGCATGCAAATCAAACTCCAAGATTTCCCCGAACCAAACCCCTGTATTTAAAAAATATATATAACAAATTTTCGATGAACTATGTTGTGTTGTTCCATTGTGATTACTGAGTGTTGAGAAACTAACAGAGCACAAAGATGGGAGGATGGCCAATTCGCAGTGAACCTCAAGTGTTGCTCATCTCTGATGCTGCACGAGCAATTTTAGAAAGACTGGGATGGACTACATATTTCATGATAATGCAGCAACCCCATGAAGCAGTGGCCACCGAATTCTTACTGAACCTACAGGAGGGATCCTCCATGGTCAGAGGGAGGCGGATAGCTGTGTCCGACGAAATAATTGCAGAAGTGTCTGAAATTCCCGCGCAAGGAACTATCTGGACTCAGAAGAAGATTAGGATTCAGGAAGCCATAAAAAATTTTCAAGATGACGGACAAACGTTAGTTATCAAAGGTAGAGGAGTCCAGCTAGCATCACTAGGAGAGCCGTGGGCAGAGTTAGCCAAAATTGTGCAGGATTACATAACATGCGACAGAAGGAAGGATGTGGTAATACCTCGCCACCTTAAGCTGCTAGCCGTATTAAAACAGAAATGCACCATTAATTTGCCTGCATTTTTAAATTCTTTGTTGCATGATATTGCTCGTAGTATAAGAAAAGCCCAGCATGCAGATATGGTGGTCAGCCACCATTGTTTAATTCGTTTAATTGTGAGTCATAGCCTCGCCCAGCAACAAACCAGCTGGGAAGAATTAATATTCTCTATGGATGTAGGGTTGGCTCTACCCGTTTTAAGACAGAAAAGGATGGTCGGCTCAATTGCTGAGCCTTCTACTCATAGACAGTTCCGACGGTTAAAACGAATTAGAAGGATGGTGGAAGAACTTCCGGGCAGTAGCCAGCCCCTGGAATTGCAGAGTTCAGAGGAGGAACAGCCTCCACAATTGGAGGGAGTAAGCCCTCGCACTGATGAAGAAGAGAAATTAGAGGAAGTAAGCCCTTAGACTGATGAGGATGAAAAATTGGAAGGAGAAATTCGCTACTCGGACGAAGAAGAAATAAGCCGCCAATCCAATAGTGAAAAGCAACCCAGTGCAGAGGAAAAAGGAATCAAAGGAAATTCTAAAGAAGAAGAAGTTGAGGGAGAAATTGGTATTCAGATGAAGAGGAAGGAAGTTACCACACCGGTGCAGAGGATGAGGACAATCATAGCAGCAATAAAGATGAAACAGAGCTGCCCGAAAATGTTACCATGAGTCCTTTGCAGGAAGATCAATTGGCTCAGATTTTGTCCAATATGAGTAATTATGTACGGCCGCATAGCCCCTTGGATCTCAATATAGATATTAACCAACTTTCATAATACTCTGCTACTGACAAAGAAACAGCAGCAAAAAATCTGGACGAAACAGCAAACCCTAGCGAAGCTAGGGTTGCTTCTCCTGAGAGGTGTGAACAGGAGGAAGAGTACATTGAACCAATATCCCAACCTGGAAGCCCCCAGGAAAATGCAGAATCAACTGAGAATGTGATTACAGGAGAATTGAGCCAAGGGCATATGAATGTAGAAGAGGAGCCCCAAGAGGAAGAACAACAAGAGGATTTTGCTGAACACATGGTTGATATGGGCCAAAATTCTGTTGAACAAATGAGTGCAGATAGAGGAACGGCTGTTCCATTGAGAAAGAAGAAAGAAACAGCTGAGATTCAGAAGCTCCAAAAAGAGCGAATAAAGCTCTATAAATTAGTTGAACAGCTCAAGCAGACTATTAGGGTTCTGAAAATGAAATAAATGCCCAAGAAAACCCTTAAGAGAAGGAGCATTGCCAGCAAACGAAGCGCGAAAAAGAGAAGAGTAATTGCTGGTATGAACCCTCAAGTTACAGAAGAAACCATACCTGAGTCTAATTATGAGGATGTAGAGCAACAAACAGCTGTTCCAACACAAGTTGTTCCAGAGGAACCGGTTTTGAGTGAAAATAGGCAATCTAGCAGTCAGCACACTTTCAGCGAGCCAACACTGCTCAGACTTTAGGAAGAATTGACACAGGCCCGATTAGAAAGGCAGAGATTGGAGGAGGATACTGTTCCAAGAACAAGATATCAGGAATTGCAACAACGAATGAAAATTATTCATGAAGCAGAAGCTGAAGCTCATGAAAAACGACGGGAAGCAGAGGTAAAGGCTGATAATGTAATGAACCAACTAAAATTAGCCTAAACTCGAATGGACACTATCTGCTCCTTGTATACTGATGTCTTAGCCTGTAGATGCCCAGCCAAAAACTATGCTCTGTTTTTACTAGAAAGATATTTACAATTAAATATCAAGGTAGTTAGGGCAGGGAAATCCATAGAGCTAAATACAGTAGATGATTTGATATCATGCTGCAAACTTTATGGGATCAAAGTACAGCGCTTATTATGTGAATTTTATTTGCATAACCTCATACTTGAAAATGACTGTGAATCAAACCCTAGCCCTTTTATTGGAGATGTTCAGTTTCAGGCATTCATTTCTTTTGCTGTAAACCAATTAAAATGGCTTAAAGCCTATAGCTCCTTTCAAAGACAGGAAAATGGATTAGATCTATGGGTCAGAAGTGAACATCAGAACCCACATCAGTTTTGGGCTAGACAGAAACACTTGATGACAAGGGAAGGCGTTACCCGAATTCTGGGGCCTGTCCATAAATCAGTCATTTTGAATGGAACAGATTATTTTTCATCCATTAGGAACCAAGCCTACATAGCATCCAAAGTCCGGTGGAAAACCTCAAATCAGAATGTACCAAATAGGGAACCATTTAATTATAGAAACTTTGGGCTAGCTGCAGACCGTCTCATTTCCTATAGCCATCTTGTTTTAAAAGAAGGACCATATTGGTTAGGATGTATATTTCGCAACCCTATTGTATGGTACCCTGCTTCGGACTACAAGGCTATTTATGAACTTCCTAAAGGACAGACAGAACATACTTTTGAGGAATTAGCTGCAGTCCATGGTTTTAGGCCTGGGGATGATAAACCTTATCCGGCTTATTCTTTGACTGCTCTCCATGTGAACTATAGTTTTCATGAGGGCATGAAAATGATTAAGCAGGGGGGTATGTTGAGCATTGAAAGAGGTATGAAATTATTTTACATTTGCTCATTCTTTACCATAAATATACTCATGTTTTCCCTTTGAAAGGTAATTCATCATAGGAATTATAATAGAATTGGAAAGGTTTACATTTAATACAAAAAGGTGACTAAAAGCTATTTTTGATTGACAAACAGGAATTCGGAGAGGTGAACAGTTGTACCAAAGGTGTGGCTGAGAACAATCTAACTACTGCTCCATCAGCATCGAATCATATCCAGCCAAAGGCGAGGAGATCTGAACGAATAGCCCAGAAAAGGCAGGAAGCAGCTCGGCCACAATCAGCATAAACAGAACGATGACTAAAACACAGAGGAACGAATCCCTCAGGATCTTTCGATCCTGAGGGATCGTTGTTTAAACTTATCTTATTTCTTGATTGGTCCGTCGAAGGATTGATATATAGAACCACGTCCTTTAGTGATGGGGGGACGGATCATTGTTGTTATTGGGAATCATTCGAAAGACTTTACATTTTCTCTGTTATATTAACTCTCTGTTTGAGATAAAACCTTTCTGTAAGACTCTATGTTGGTTTAATACAAATCACGCGTCTCATTTACTTTCCATAATTCTGAATTAGCCCAGCGGTATTTCACTGGCGCTAAGGGCCCGGCTCTAGTGGAATTACTTCTCTCTTTGTATTATATTCTTTATTTACTGTTGTATGGAGTGCGTTTCATGTTTGAATTGATTTATTGTTGATCGGATTAAATACAGAGTCACTGCTATTCCGTTTCTTTACATAAGCATAATTCACTGTTCTATTATTTCGCTGCACTAACTTGTATCTGATTCGAACTGTTGTTCCTTTAGTTTGTAATCTGTCGTAATCATGGTTGTGTGGTGAGAAACTGTCGACAGAACTGAAGCATAGGAATTTAGTACTTTGAGTGTGTTAGAATTGTAATTGCTGTTCAATTTCCATTGCTGTTCCATTTCTGTTTGTTATAGTTATACGCTGTTGTTCCTTTTTAAATTGCGTTTTGTTTAAGTTTCTTTTATTTAATCTTCTTTCAGTTTGATGGTTATAAGATCTCCAACTGTAGAGGATAGAGCTCTAGCTTCCAAATTCCCAGATTGGTCATCTTGCATCGATTTCTAAGGGAAAGAGGTACTGCTACTGCATCCCTGATCGATGTTCTGCAAAGAATAAAGTAGTTTTATTTTTCCATTCATGTCACTGTAATTAGGTCTCTTTTCAAGCATTGGTTATGTTATTTTATACTACATCTTCATAGAATTTCTCTTAGACAATTGCAAGCCTCAGACAGAGTACACTCTTGGAATAAAAAGACGCTCCCGGATTGATAATTAATGTGAGATAATTAGGTGTTCAAAAGATACCTTTTTATGCCTCAACAACCTCTGCGCCCATTATGAGAACAATACTCACGAAGAAGCTTGTTGGAAATTTCACCTTGAACTCGACAATTCCAAATGGGATGACATGAAGGAGAGGCAGAAGAGAGTTATCATGTATAGCTTTACTATCGTGTGTGATATAAACTCTTGGCAAGTGAAGGGTTGTTTGAGTCATGTGTGGTTTGTATATGATTGCAAATGATGTACTAGATTTGTATGTAGGTGATTGAAAGTATGGTTTGGCGAAGACACAAACAGTGTGTAGGATGTGTTAATGCTTTTGGTGGTCCAAAATCTCCTCAATGGGGGAGTGTTATACGGAATTGTGATCTACGTATAACCGAATTCCAGTGTAGTGTTTATCACTTAGAACAACAGAGGAATGAAAAATTATCAATTTCTCTAAAAAATAGATAAGGCTGCATGCAAGAGGAGCCTACTTGTGATTCTTTCGCTTCTCCCTTCTCCTTCTATCATTTTTGTCGTCGCTCTCAATCCAACTCAAGTCACTAGATCGATTCCTATAAACATAAATAGAGAATATAAAACAACATACAATACACAGATATTCATTTGTCTTACTCAAATCAAATCGATTAGATCCTCAAATATATATATCATTCAAGAATACATTGCACAATAAATAGAGACATATGTATGGGAAAATGAATAGGAATATCTATTAAAGAGTAGAAGGGGAAGATTAAAACCAATGGATCGATTTGTTGTCATCCTGCTTCAGCTTCATTCCAGCCTCATCACATCAAGCATTATCCTAGTAGCATATCAGTGCTTTCACTCTCTTATCAAATGAGAATCCAACAACATAACTTTACCAAAATTCTCCCTTCCCTAGCACTAGGATGACTGCTTAGTTTATAAAGAAATTGATGGTAGTTTCTCAATGAATGACTTTCTAATAATAGGCAAGACATGTTTCCAAGTTCAAAGGTGTTAGATGGACACTTGGATTCAAGGTTTGACACATATGGACTCTTCTAGAAGGAACTGGCCATGTGAAGATTCCCGAAAAAATGATAATTCTGCTCCCAGGTGACCAACGCACCCTTGAGTGTCGAGAAGTACACTGCAGTGCACCCTTGCATGGAGGATTTTTCACTGCAACGCAGTTATTCCCTTTCAAGTGAGTGTTGGTGAGTCAGTAGGTCATATAAGATATACTTCAAACCTTGGAAATCTCACAATAGAAGCCATGAATGAAATTTTCTTCACCTGGGGCATATAGAAACTAAAATATAAGGGGATGATAGACCCTATTTCATCGGTCATGGGGATGATGTCCATTTTGACTAGGTATTGAGGGATGATGCCCAAATTGACCTATAATATCTGCCCCCTAAAGCATGAATTCAAAATAATAATAGTATTTGGATGAGATGCTTTACAATGTGATGATCCAGAACTAAAGTGGACGGTGACCTGCATCAATCTTACAATACATTACATCATGATATATTTCATCTTGGTCACGAATTTCTGAGGGAGGCATTCACATGCTTAGCACATAAACTATCTAATAAAATGTACATTTGGAATGTTGCCCAATATAGACATGCCTACAGATGTAGGCCCATGTTCGGATGACGATCTGTATGTAAGGCCATCATATAGATGATGTGTACAAAAATCCTGAAATCGCAGCACATATGGATGAAAATAGATTCGGGGTCTTCTTATCTCATTCACTCGATCATTCAAGTACAATTCTATCCATGCAAATGTTTTATTACCAGGAAATTATGTGAGTTGTTAACAAATGTGAGAGAGCCACCATTGATGTTAATGGCTCTCAAGGTAATGCAGTACAATTTTCAAGGCGTGAATAGATGATTTTATGTAAAACACCAAAAAAAATCTTTTGGTCAAAGGTCCAGAAGCGAGAAACTTGTCAATGATGTAACAAGCCTCAGGGTACTGGAAGATGTTTCTAAGTAAACTTCTTGGATGATGATCTGATGTCAAGAGGAATTAAATTTATGAAGAATTTATGAAACAAGAATTGAACTTAGACATTCTGTCATATTCACCAGAGATTGTAACTAAATATATCGGTTCTTTACATGGTTACATAAGACATTCATTATTATTGTTTCAGCTTGTTACTATTGATGAGGCCAGTGTGAAGGCCATGCATCTTGAAAAGAACGACACATGTGAACAAAATGACCATACAAAAAGATCCACGGAAGCAAAGACAAGAGGAGCAAAGACCTCTTGCACCCATTATGAGAAATAAGGACACAACGAACACAGTTGTTGGAAATTGCACCTTGAGCTGAGACCTAAGAGGGATGACATGAAGGAGAGGCAGAAGAGAGTTATCATTTAATCCTTGACCAATTAGTGTGTGCTATAAACTCTTGGAAAGTGAGGGGTTATTTGAGTCATGTGTGGTTTGTATATGATTGCAAATGATGTACCAGATTTTTGTGCAGGTGACTGAAAGTATGGTTTAGAAAAAACACAAGCAGTGTGTTGGATGTCTTAATTCTTTTGGTGGTCCAAAAGCTCCTCAGTGGGGAGTGTTATATGGAATTATGATCTACAGATAAACCAAATTCCCTAAGTGTGGTATTTATCACCTAGAACAACAGAGGAAAGAAAAACTATCACTTTCTCTAAAAAAACAGATATACAAAATGGGAAAGGAGCCTAATTGTGATTCTTTCGATTCTCCTTCTCCT
Source organism: Pinus albicaulis (assembly GCA_034641835.2). Taxonomy (NCBI): domain Eukaryota; kingdom Viridiplantae; phylum Streptophyta; class Pinopsida; order Pinales; family Pinaceae; genus Pinus; species Pinus albicaulis. The sequence goes on along the minus strand of CM076572.1, from coordinate 95,890,537 downwards.
TTTGTCGTTTTTGTTGTCGCTCTCAATCCAACTCAAATCGCTAGATCAATTCCTCTAAACACAAATAGAGAATAGAAAACAACATACAATATATAGATATATACTTGTCTTACTCAAATAAAATCGATTAGATTTGAAATATATATATATATATATATATATATATATATATATATATATATATATATATATATATATATATATATATCATTCAAGAATACATTGCACAATAAATAGAGACATATGTATGGGAAAATGAATAGGAATATCTATTAAAGAGTAGAAGGGGAAGATTAAAACCAATGGATCGATTTGTTGTCATCCTGCTTCAGCTTCATTCCAGCCTCATCACATCAAGCATTATCCTAGTAGCATATCAGTGCTTTCACTCTCTTATCAAATGAGAATCCAACAACATAACTTTACCAAAATTCTCCCTTCCCTAGCACTAGGATGACTGCTTAGTTTATAAAGAAATTGATGGTAGTTTCTCAATGAATGACTTTCTAATAATAGGCAAGACATGTTTCCAAGTTCAAAGGTGTTAGATGGACACTTGGATTCAAGGTTTGACACATATGGACTCTTCTAGAAGGAACTGGCCATGTGAAGATTCCCGAAAAAATGATAATTCTGCTCCCAGGTGACCAACGCACCCTTGAGTGTCGAGAAGTACACTGCAGTGCACCCTTGCATGGAGGATTTTTCACTGCAACGCAGTTATTCCCTTTCAAGTGAGTGTTGGTGAGTCAGTAGGTCATATAAGATATACTTCAAACCTTGGAAATCTCACAATAGAAGCCATGAATGAAATTTTCTTCACCTGGGGCATATAGAAACTAAAATATAAGGGGATGATAGACCCTATTTCATCGGTCATGGGGATGATGTCCATTTTGACTAGGTATTGAGGGATGATGCCCAAATTGACCTATAATATCTGCCCCCTAAAGCATGAATTCAAAATAATAATAGTATTTGGATGAGATGCTTTACAATGTGATGATCCAGAACTAAAGTGGACGGTGACCTGCATCAATCTTACAATACATTACATCATGATATATTTCATCTTGGTCACGAATTTCTGAGGGAGGCATTCACATGCTTAGCACATAAACTATCTAATAAAATGTACATTTGGAATGTTGCCCAATATAGACATGCCTACAGATGTAGGCCCATGTTCGGATGACGATCTGTATGTAAGGCCATCATATAGATGATGTGTACAAAAATCCTGAAATCGCAGCACATATGGATGAAAATAGATTCGGGGTCTTCTTATCTCATTCACTCGATCATTCAAGTACAATTCTATCCATGCAAATGTTTTATTACCAGGAAATTATGTGAGTTGTTAACAAATGTGAGAGAGCCACCATTGATGTTAATGGCTCTCAAGGTAATGCAGTACAATTTTCAAGGCGTGAATAGATGATTTTATGTAAAACACCAAAAAAAATCTTTTGGTCAAAGGTCCAGAAGCGAGAAACTTGTCAATGATGTAACAAGCCTCAGGGTACTGGAAGATGTTTCTAAGTAAACTTCTTGGATGATGATCTGATGTCAAGAGGAATTAAATTTATCGCGAAACGAGAGTTACTGATTTCGGAGACAAAATGTGACTTGATATAGAAATGTTCATGGATGAAAATCATGAAAATGAAGGTTTATTAGTATTGCAGAAGGCTGAGGATTCACTAGATGACTTCTCTTGAACATATCAGCGACATTGAGATGAGTTGGAAGCATTGACACAAAACCAAAGTGAAGGTATGAATGAACTGTCAAGAATATTACCCAACCCAAAAGTCATGATGATGGAGTGAAAGTGTCATGTTCAAGAGCAACCTGCTACCATAAAGTGTTATGTTATTTTTCCCAAATTTTCCCCTGTCATTTGTCGACCAGTACCTCTTTATTTTTTAACAATCTTGAGGAAGGTAACGTATGCTTGATCTATAATTCAACCCTTCAGGCGAATGCATCACTATTTAATAATTTAACAATTCTAGCAATAAATGAAACTCGATTCTTACCATGATCGAAAATTCCATCGTTATTTTATGTTTTAACGAGCCTAACGACAGTGACAACCTGGTCCTTTTTCATGCTTCGAGAGTTTGAAAAAGAGGACGAAAGAAAACTCCATGAGTCCTTTTTCGTAAATTTGTCGCTCAGGTCCGAAAAAGTGTAAAATGATACCTGAGAAAACCTCTTAGCCATGTTCGACTAAGGTTTTCCTTTTTCGTAAAATAATCTATCTCAGTCCGGAAAAGGGTTAAACTTATACTAATTAGATTTCATTTCATTTACTTTTACGAGCTCGAAAATACAAGTGCTCGGCAATATTTTCACATTATCGGAGTCTGAAAAGAGCTAAAAGAAAACTCCAGGGGTTCCTTTTTCGCTGTTATCGAAGCTCGAAAAAGAGATAAAAGTGCACTTCAAGTCCTTTTTCATTTTTATCAAAGCTCGAAAAATAAGGATAAAATTATTCTTTATGGTCAAATCATTCTTGAATAAGTGTGCACTACTAATATGTTGTATCAGCTGTAAAACTTGTTCAGAAAACCATCAAAAGGATTAAAAATACTTGTTTCATAGCAAAAATGAATAAAAACCATAGTAACAGCATTAAATATGATTTGAAATAATCAAATTGACTAATTAAAAGAGTTTTTACCATTCATTTTTACCATTTAAAAGTTACCATATGAGAAATAGGAGCTTTGGACCAGTTTTTTCCCCTGAAATTCAGCAGTTTATTGCGACAAATTCTGTGGACGATTTTCCTCGTCGTTCGATCTATGTTGGAGCTATGAACCTTCTCTTTATTTTAGTATCATTTTCATTGCATTTCATGGTAAATTTTTAGGGTTTAGCCCCTTAGGGTAAATCTACTATGCTCATAGGGAAATGCACCCTTGAATGTCGAAAGGTGTGTTGCAATGCACCGAAATTGAAGGCCAGATGCACTGCAATGCTCTGTCCCTTGACCTGAGGTGCATTGGGTGCAATTTTCGTTCTTGTTTTTTGTTGTGTGCCCAAAATTTCCCAATTTTTTTGCATGAAATGGATCCTAATAAGTCATATTATTTTGTTTCAGGTATTCATCGGATCAAAACGACGATTACATGGAGGGAAAGAAAACATGAAGAACAGAACATGATTTCCCTAAACGATCCGAGTACAGTAAGAACCCTTAGAGATTGCAGGTTGCTAAAGTACTTCAGATTGTCAGGTATGAGGCAGAAAATGGAACTATTGGAGTTATTTGTTCATTCATGGGATTCGAAGATACGGGATTTTCACATAGGGGACAAAGTGGTCCCAATTTTAGTGGAGGACATTTATTTTCTTACAGGATTATCAAGGCAAGGTTCATTCGTTTCTCTTTCATGATTTGCTCTTAGAGAAGAGACATTGAGATATTACATATTGTAGCACTGCGATCCAAGGACTGAACCTACTAAGGATGGGAAAATAAACATCGACGATGTGCACTATTTTCCTTTGAGGACCATCCTATTCACTATCGCAAAGCTCGCCGGTTCTTCTACACTACATGTGGAAAACAGATCATATATGCAGTATGCACTAGAGTGTTTGGAACCATCAGTATTTAACTAGGCTGAAGTTATCCTCTTTCAAATGAAAGAACAGCTGACCAAGGCAAAGGGAGGAAGGAAGAAAATTTTCAACTATGGCTCGATCTTGATCTCCTTTTCCTTAGAGAAGATTCCATTGATGCAACCCTAGCATGTTACACTAGGTATACTTGGCCCTAGAGATCCACAGATGTAGATATGGCTATAATTGATGGCTATACATACTGGTCAATCGACCATCATATTCTCTACTGCATTCTTCGCCTGTTTTAGAAGACATATGATTGCCATCAATGATTGTGCATATGAAGGCGTAGACTTCCGAGGAGATCCAGACTTGATTCTACCAGACGGCTCTCAATGGGGTGCAATTGGTAAGAATGTTTTGACCATGTTTTTTTATTTTTTCTAAGGTTTATACATGTTTTTATATTTTGATGTTTTCCAAGACTAAACTAAAGTTTATGTATGCAGATGTAGGTTGATTTCGACTAGTGGGTCAGCTAGAGCAGGGAACAGAGGAGCCAGCAGAGAGGGCTATCGGGGGAGAAGTCCTTCAGGATTTAAATATGACCGAAACCCTTGCTGACCTACAACACCACATAGAGGGATTGACTCTCAGGATTCTAGATTTTTAGATCGAAGAGTTACCCATGAGACTACAGCGCCACACTATTGGCGTTCCTAACCATTGGATGAGGTTATTGTGTAGGATAGCTAGATTAGTAGCTTGTTATCACGAGCATAACTAGTTTACTTTGACATTTTTCATACATTTTGAGGTCAGATGACCAATGTGTCTTGGGAACAAATTTCATAAAAACCTATAACTATCTATCTATTTGTTTTCAGTGTTTCCTTATGTTTATTGCACAATCCTATTCAATTATGTGATGTGAATTGAAAATATGTTTTACATGTGTTTCAAATTTATGTTTATAAAATGTATGTGTTTCAAGTTTTTGTAAATGTGTTGATATTGAATGAAATCAAAATGTATTTCCAAAAGTGGAACTCTTAGGAACATACGATGTATTTTTGGATTTCTGATAGTATAAACACTAGTAGGTTACAGTAAAACAAGTTGTGAGTCTAACCTAATGATGATGTGGTTAATACCAAATGAAATGGCATTAGAGAGAAGTTCGATCAATGTGATATACTCAGCAATATTGTTTGTAGATCAACCAATACAAATCCCTTGAAAACTCACTAACTCACCATTCGAAGCAAAAATGGCCCATGCTACACAGGATAGATTCTGCGTACTACGGCTAGCACCATCAGCATACCCAACGAATGGTTCCAAATATTCAGACATCTACGATGAAATGTAAAGCAGATTACTAACTTCAAGAAAACTATAGAAAACCAAACTAAGATAGTAATTTCAAATCAAAAGCATCTATATAATATAATACAAAATTTTACCACGCTTAACTAAGTATAGTAACATTTGAGATACAACCCATTCCGAGGTTGCGCCAATGGAATTCCATCATAATCTACCAACTCGTAGGCATCCTTAGCAATAACTCTTTTGACAATATAGGGGCCATGCCATAATGGATCAAATTTTCCTATACCTATTACATTAGCTTCTTGATCATAAATTAATACCAGGTCACCCTATGAGAAGATGTGAGGTTGGAAATATTGGTCGTATTATGCCTTTATACGTCTCTTATGCGCTTCGTTGGCCAATGCGACTTCACGACACGTTTCATCAAGATGGACGAGGTTAAAAATACGTGCTTCTTCAGTAGAGGTGTCAGGTAACAAGTCAACGGCGAGTTTTAACAACGGTATTTCACATTGGATATGCAAGATAGCTTCCATACCATACACTAATTGAAAGGGCGTAAATCCGGTTTCATTTCTCACCGAGGTTCGGTATGCCCACAAATCTGAGTACAGGATAAAATGCCATTTTCGTTTATGAATTCCTAATAATGCAATTGAGATGATATTATTGAAAAATAATAATGTAGTTGTTCTGCCTGTGTTATTGAATGTAGGCATCGCTTTGGCCCACTTGGTAAATTAGTATACTGCGACAATAATATAACCATGCCCCCCGGACAAACGAGGGTTGTAGGTCATGAAGGCAACGCCCCATTTTTCCAATGGTTCCACGGCGATAATAGGATGCATCAACGCAAGTGGTTTGTGGATTTTACGATCAAACATCTGGCACGCATGACAACTTCTGATCATGAGGATGCAGTCGCGAAATATACTAGGCCAAAAGTAACTGGCATGGAGTATCTTCTACACAATAGAGTATCCAAACAAGTTTTCACCACAAGCCCCAGAATGGCAGTCATTTAGAACCTTCCCATTCTCCTCGTGAGTGAGGCACCTCCTTAAAATCGTATCTACACCACAAAGATAAAGTGTATCACTGACGATCAGATAATCTTTGGCTTGGTATTGAATATGTCGCTGTTGAGAGCAAGAGGTATCGGGCCGAAAATTCTAGGTTTGGAGATAAATGATAAAATCCCCATACCAAGGATCATATGATCCGATCAAAAATACGAACTCATCAGGAATTGATGGTTCTAATGTAGTAGTAGTACTATCTAAGGGAAGGTCACAAAGAAGCTCAGCCAAAACTAAAGACTTCTTTAACCCGGATTTTATGAATTCCAAATTAAATTCTTGTAAAATGATGATCCATTTTGAATATTTTCCCCCCATAAATTCATGTGACAGAATGTAATTCATGGGATTTCAATCCGAAATGACAACGGTCTTTCGAAACAGGATATAATGGCGAAATATTTGGACAACTTGAACGGCCGCTAAGGTGAGCTTTTCGACGTATGAATACTTCACTTCCATATCATTGAAATTACGACTCAAATAATATATCAGATGTTCTATCCCATCTTCTTCTTGGACCAATACCATAGAAATGGTCATATCAGTAGTGACAATATATAAGAAATAATCACTCTGATAGTTGGGGGAATACATTAATGACACTCGGACAAGTGTATCCTTAACAACATCAAAAGGAGCTTGCACAACCTTATCCCAATGGAAGGGAATCCCCTTTTTCAAGAGACGATAAAATCCTAGCCATTTTGGCGTAGTTGGGTATGAACCTATTGGAAATACTGAGAGGGGGGGTGACTCAGTATTCCTTTCAATTAGAGAATTAGTTAATCTTCAATTATTATCAGTGTTTTTACAATGATAGCAGCAAACAAAAGGAACACAAATGCACATAGTTTTTAAGGTGGAAACCCACTTTGGGACAAAAACCACCTAATGCTTTTCTAATAATTCTGTAATATTCAACTCCAATTGAAAATAAAGCCCCAACTTCCTAGAATCTAGAAAAACATTATTCTCCAACTCCCAATCGATGGATGCTCCAACGCCCAAGATTCTTCAGTAGTCAACTGAACGGATTCCCCAACACCCAATGAGCTACAACTCACCCTAGCACCACCCTACCACCCTATAGAAGAATAAAAGAAGAATGGACTCCCATACCAGGGAAAATGGTCCACTTTAAAATGATATAGAATGATGTAGAAGAATAAGACACACTAGACCATAAGCCCAACTATGACACAACCACCTAATTATGATCCTAGACCTCCCGACACTACCTCTTCAACTCTTGGCAGATAGACACTAGAACAATTTTTACAATAATGTATTTACAATGACTTAGTACAATGATGCCTTTACAGTGACTGTATGCAGTGCTACCCACTTGAAGACTTCATGTGATGAACTTCTTGTTGTTTTTTTCAGCTTGGTTGTTGCTCCCTTCATGTTGCCCTAGAAATTCTGGTCCTTTGCAGCCCTTGACAACACATGATCTAGCTTTTTCTTGCCTTCTAGGAGCTCGATATTGAATCTGGTGTATCTCTGTTATTTCAAATCCCCAATATCTGATTTTTGGTCTTGTAGTAGTCCTCTGAGTCATCTTTCCAATGCCACAGGTCTGACCCAATTTTGATTCTTCAAGAAATATTTATGCCCAATCTCTCATAATGCCTTAATTATGGACTGTTTTAGTAGAGCGAACTTGTACGGCATACCACATGTCATTGTTTCTTCATTAGGCTCTGAAATTGATAGAGAAAAATCTATAGTCCGTGCACTATATGCTACTTTTCACAAAATTTCAATCTGATACTCAGAGAGAGAGTTATGAAGATTTTCCCAAGGTCACTTCTTTGAGATGAATTTCAGGAGCCTACAAAAACACTAACTTCCACAGATCATATCTCCGCACATATTGTGCACCTTGATCTGAAAATTTCACAGACACTTCCTCAGGATTTTGGCTTCGCCTCATACAAATTTCAGCTTCTGAACCTTCGTATAAAAAACATTAGAGTGAAAATTCCATGATGACCTGTTTCAGATGGCTAAATCCCTTACATAAGGAGGATATGAGGATCAAAATTTATATAAATGCTTAGGTTGAGAGGGGCTTCAACAAGTGAACATGGGAGCGATTTTAGGAGCTTAAAAAATATTAATTATGATTTTTCAATGACCCATGCCACAACCCTGTGGGGTTTTATCCCACTACCTGGGGTTACAAAATTCAAACATGAATATCTCTCAAACTGTGAAGAATTACGTGGCGTGCCATATATCAACAGAAACATCTCGACAAGAAGAAATCATTAAAAGAATTCTTGACCCAGAATATAGTAATTTTGTAGGTCACAATTCCCATGCAATATTGGGGTAGACCCTGGTGCTTCTTGGGTTGACATCAATGACAACCGTTGATCAACAACCTCCCCCTTTGGCATTTATGGCAACACAAGTACTTCCCCTGCGATCATGATACATCTTCCTACAAAATTCTCTCCCCCTTTGACATCAATGGCAAAGGGTAACTCCCCCTGACACACAACCATCCTGCAGACCTGTACACACTTCCGCTCCCCCTTTATATTATGAATAAGGAAAATCTAATGAGAACTTGGGAGAATCCCAAGCTTCTGGCGAAGATATTCAAATGCTTCATGAGGTAAAGGTTTAGTGAATATATCAAAGATTTGTTCTTTTGTATCAACATACTCAAGTTTGATATTCTTTTCAGTGACTTTTTCTCTAACAAAATGATATTTTATTGGAATGTGTTTTATTTTTGAGTGCATGACAGGATTCTTGGAGATGTTGATGGCACTAGTGTTGTCACAGAATATGGGAATAGGCTCACTGAATTGTACTTGAAGATCTTGCAAAGTTTGTTTCATCCAAAGGACTTGAGGACAACATGATGCCGCTGCAATGTATTTTGCTTCCGCTGTATATAACGAGATTGAGGTTTGTTTTTTGCTCAACCATGATACGAGACAACCACCTAGATATAATGTTGCTCCACTAGTACTCTTACAATCATCAACTCTTCCTACCCAATCTGCATCTGTAAAGGCTTGAATAATGATATTGTTACCCTTGGAATACCACAATCCATATTGTTCTCTGCCCTTTAGATATTGAAGATCTCTTTTGACGGAAATAATATGTGATTCTTTTGGTGCTGCTTGGAATCTTGCTACTTGTCCAACTACTTGCATAACATCTGGCCGAGAGGCTGTTACATATAGAACACTATCAATCATAGATCTATACAACCTCTGATCCACGTCCTTATATGAGTCATCTATGCTCAATTTGCAACCTGTTACCATCGAAGTAGGGACAGGTTTGCAATCTTCCATTTTGAATTTCTTGAGCATTTCCTTGATGTACTTGGCTTGACATATAAATATTCCTTTCTCTTGCTGAGATATTTGAAGCCCTAAGAAGTATGTCAGCTCACCAAGTAAAGACATCTCGAACTCACTTTGTAGATTTGTAGAAAATTTCTTACTTAGTCGATCATCATTGCTACCAAATATTATATCATCCACATATACCTCAATGATTTTTAAATTATCTTTATCTATTTGTACATAAAGATTGCTATCAACAGTACCTTTCTTGAACCCTTGTTGACATAGATAACCATCAAGATGAGCATACCATGCTCTGGGAGCTTGCTTGAGACCATATAGAGCCTTCTTTAACTTGCAAACATAGTCTTCTTTTTCTGATAGTAGAAAACCTTCAAGTTGTTCGATGTAAACTTCTTCTTCTAAATCTCCATTTAGAAATGTTGACTTAACATCCATTTGGTAGACTTTTATTTTTCTTGAACATGCATAGGCGAGAAACATTTGGATGGCTTCCATTCTGGCAACTGATATAAATGTTTTATCGAAATCAATTCCTTCCAATTGTGCATAGCCTTTGTAAACCAATCTTGCTTTGTTTCTGGTAACCTGTCCATCTTCATTCAATTTGTTCCTGAACACCCATTTAGTCCCAATGACATTTTTATCTTTTGGTCATGGAACTAATTCTCAAGTGTTATTCTTCTCGATTTGATCCAATTCTTCATTCATAGCTACTACCCAATGTTCATTATGGTTGGCTTCCTCAAAACTACTAGGTTCAAAGGTTGCTAGAAAAGCAATGTGAGCTTGTTGTGATGAACGAAGTTGTCGACCTTCATTTATGTCACCAATGATTTGATTTGATGGATGGTTCTTCTGAATCCATTCTTTTGTTCTCCTTGGAGGAGCTTCTTGTCGTTCTTGTGGTATATCTTGATGATCATTATTTACTTCTTCCTGGTTGATAGTTGCTTCTTGTTCTAGAATTTTATCTGTGTCTTTTTCAGCCTCTGTCTCAAGTTTCAAAGATTCTAGATCCTCATCATTATTCACTAGAACGCCATCTTCATCAAATGTAACATTTATGCTCTCCACTATCTATTTTCATCTTAGATTATAACATTTATAGGCCTTTCTTTTGCGTGAGTAACCAACAAAGACACCTTCATCAACACATGATTCAAACTTACCCAAATTTTGGTCTTCTCTTTTGATATAGCATTTGCTTCCAACGATTCTAAAATATTTTACATTAGCTGCTTTTCCTTTCGATAATTCATATGGGGTCTTGTTACAATTATTTCTAAGAAGACTTCGGTTGATAATGAAGAATACCATATCAATTGCTTGAACCTAGAATTTTTCATCCAATTTTGAGTCCTTCAACATTGTTCTACCCATTTTTGGTACGATTTTGTTCTTTATTTCAACAACCCCATTTTGCTGAGGTGTTCGTGCTGTTGAAAATTGTATTTTTATTCCATTTTCATCACATTATTGCTGAAATAATTTGGAATTGAATTCTCCACCATTATCTTATCTTAGACACTTCATTTTCTAATCAGTTTCATTTTCGACCAACTCCTTGTAGATCTTAAAGCACTCAAATGCTTCAGATTTTTTCTTTAGGAAACTAACGGTTGTCATCCTGGTATAGTCATCTATCATTAACATGAAATATAATTCTTCATCTAAGACTGTTGTTCTCATAGGACCACATAGATCAGTATGTATCAATTCCAATGAATGTGATTCAAAGTGTTCTTTTGTTTTAAATTGGAATTTTGTCTGCTTGTCGTGCCAACAGGCCTCACATAGTGTGTTGGAAGGTTTTGATATTTTTGGGATTTTTCGTACTGCTTCTTTTTTTCTTATCATAACAAGATTTTCAAAGTTTATGTGACCCATTTGTTCGTGCCATAACTAGCTTTCATCTTCTTTAGCTAGTAGACATGCTTTAGTTGCTTCATCTAGAACATATATGTCATTTGGAGCTCGACTTGCTATAGCCACAATTTTACCATACCTGCCTTTCCTGATTTCACATTTTATGGAGTTGAATATAATTGTGTGTCCTTGATCACACATTTGTCCAACATTGAGCAGATTGTGATTCATGTTTTCAACCAATAGAACATTCTTGGGTATAACATCTTTGCTTTCAAGAGTGACAGTACCTAATCCTATAACATTTGAAGATTCATCATTTCCAAAGGATACGGTTCCATCCTTCTTCTCTTTCAGAGATACAAATTTCCTTCTATCTCCAATCATATGCATTGATAAACTGTTGTCAACATACCATACATCTTTGTTGTTTTGAGCCTTGAGAGTGAGAGCACAATTATCAATCTTCTTCTTCTTCCATGTTCATTCATTCTATGGCTTTGAAGATTCTTCTGGAGAATTTTCAAGTCTGTAGTCTCTGTCTATGTGTCCAAATTTCTAACATTTGTAACATTCCATATTATTTCTTAAATGTTCAAATCTATTAATGTTTCGTTGAGCCCTGGGAGGTTCATATTTGAAGGATCTCCTGGAATTGTATTGGTTCCTAGGGTACGTGCGACATTCTACAACTTTATGACCAAATTTTCCACATGAATAACAATAGTCATAACAAATATGTTGGTACCTGGATGGAAATATTCATCGAGGAATCTTCTTCCATGGATGTGCTTGCGAATATTTTCCAATGAATTCTGCATGCATGTCAGATCTCATAGGTTCATTGTATTTTGTTGTAGAAGGTCCTGCTTCTTCTTCTTTGTAACCGAGGCCAGTTCTGTCATTGTAAGATCATTGATCGTTGATGATTCCTTCCAATTCCCTTGAGTTATTAGCATAGTTTTGGATAGTTTTTCCCTTCTTCACTTCCTTACACAGCGAGACTACTTCGACTTCTAATGCTTCCCTTTCTTGGTTGCTTTCTTCCAACTTCTTTTGAAGTGACTCTTCAATACATTTGTGTTCTTCAACTTCAATTTTGAGACCTTGAACTTTTTCTTCAAGAGTATTGGAACGGATCTTCTCTGCCTTGAGATCTTTTATAAGCTTGACTCCTTCCTTAGAAAATTCTTCTATTTTCAATCCTTCTTCTTCATTGTTTGATACCTCTTGCTTATTGTGCTTGGCCATAAACAATACTCTCTCATTGGCTTCTTCTTCACTGTCATTGTCTTCATCGGATGATGAGCTATATTCTTTAGAGAGAAAGTTCCTTTTGGATCTTTGCTTTTTGAATTTCTTAAAGCCTTTCTTTCCTTTTGAGTTGTCATCACTTCTGTTCAGGCATTTTGCTACGAAATGCCCAACCTCACCACAACCGAAACATATCAATGGAAGTTTACCTTTGAATTTTCCCTTACCAATTTTTATTTTTCTCGTAAAGTAATCATATTCTTCATCTAAAATACCTTCTCCATCATCTCCCTTTTCTTCACACTTGCAGGTGCATGTCTTTTCAATTGAAGGTTGTTTGTCGTTATTAATTTTCTTAGATGCAACGAACGTAGTTTCTAGATGCGAAGTACCCTCTTCTTCATCAAATCTCATTTCATATGTTATGAGAACTCCATGTAATTCCTCTTTGCTGAGTTTGTCCAGATTTTCACTGTATTATAAGACCGATACCTTTGGGTTGAATCTCCCTAGTAAAGTTCTGAGAATCTTTTGTATAATAGTCTTCTCGTCAACTGGCTCTCCCAATCCTTCCAGAGTATTGGTTATTTCATCAACGTATTGGAAGTATGCAGAAATGTTGCAATATTCTTTCATTCTAAGTTGCTCAAATTTTTCTCTATAGATTTGAAGCTTTTCTTCTTTGACATTTGAGTCACCTGCATATATATTCTCAAGCTTGTCCCATACATTTTTGGCAGTTTTACAACCCAACACTTTATGATAAGAAGATTCAATAAGTCCACTGATAATAATATTCTTTTCTTTTGCATCATTTACCAAATTCTTCTTACCTTGTTCATATACAGATGATGTAAATCCATTTTGAACAGTGTCCCATAATTCGTAACCTTTTTCCAAGAGATAGACCTCCATTCTTCCTTTCTAGAGTGCATAATTATTTTCATTGAACAGAGGTACACCATTCTTGGTATGCTCCATGACCTCCTTCCAGCTGTTAAACTACTATTGAAGGAACCAAGCTCTGATACCAATTGTTGGAAATACTGAGAGGGGGGGTGAATCAGTACTCCTTTCAATTAAACCATTAGTTAATATTCAATGATTATCAATGTTTGTACAGTGATAGAAGCAAACAAAAGGAACACAAATGCACATATTTTTTAAAGTGGAAACACACTCCGGGACAAAAAGCACCTAATGCTTTTCTAATAATTCTTTAATATTCAACTCCAATTGAAAATAAAGCTCCAACTTCCTAGAATCTACAAAAGCATTCTTCTCTAGCTCCCACTATATGGATGCTCCAACAGCCGAGATTCTTTAGTAGTCAACTGAACGGATGCCCCAACACCCATTGAGCTACAACTCACCCTAGCACCACCCTACCACCCTATAGAAGAATAAAATAAGAATGGACTCCTATACCAAGGAAAATGGTCCACTTTACAATGATATAGAATGATGTAGAAGAAGAAGACACACTAGACCATAACCCCAACTATGACACAACCACCTAATTATGATCTTAGACCTCTCGACACTACCTCTTCAACTCTTGGCAGATAGACACTAGAACAATTTTTACAATAATGTATTTACAACGACTTAGTACAATGATACCTTTATAGTGACTATATGCAGTGCTGCCCACTTGAAGATTTCATGTGATTAAATTATTGCTGCTGTTCTGCACCTTAGTTGCTACTCTTGTCATGCTACCCTCTATTGCACCTTGCTTTGCTTTGCTGCCCTAGAAATTCTGGTCCTTTACATCCCTTGACAACACATGATCTAGCTTTTTCTTGCCTTCTAGGAGCTCGATATTGAATCTAGTGTATCTCTATTATTTCAGATCCCCAATATCTGATTTTCAATCTTATATTAGTCCTCTGATTTTTCCTTCCAATGCTACAGGTCTAATCCAATTTGGATTCTTCAAGAAAGAGTCATGCCCAATCTCTCACAATGCCCTAATTATGGACTGTTTCAGTAGAGTGAAATTGTACGGCATGCCACATGTCACTATTTCTTCATTTTGCTTTGATATTGATAGAGAAAAAGCTACATTCCGTGCACTATATGCCACTTTTTACAGAATTATAATCAGATACTCAAAGAGAGATTTATGATTATTTTCCCAAGGTCACTTCTTTGAGATGAATTTCAAGAGCCTACAAAAACATTGACATCCACAGATCATATCTCCACAAATATTGTGCACCTTGATCTGAAATTTTCACAGTAGCTTCCTCAGGATTTCGGCTTCACCTCAAACAAATTTCAGCTTTTGAACCTTCGTAGAAAAATGTTAGAGAGAAAACCATGATGGCCTGTTTCAGATGGCGAAATCCCTTGCATAACGAGGATATGAGGATCACAATTTATATAAATGCTTAGGTTGAGAGGGGCTTCAACAAGTGGACGTGGGAGAGATTTTAGGAGCTTAAAAAATATTAATTATGAATTTTCAATGACCCATGCCACAACCCCATGGGGTTTTAGCCCACTAACTTGGGTTACAAACTTCAAACATGAATATCTCTCAAACTGTGAATAATTACGTGGCGTGCCATATATCAACGTAAACATATCGATAAGAAGAAACCATTAAAATCCTTCTTGACCCATAATATATTAATTTTTTAGGTCAAAATTCTCATGCAATATTGGGGTAGCCCTTGGTGCTGCTTGGGTTGACATCAATGACAATTTCTGATCAACAGAACCTCCTTAGGAAGTTAGCCTTTCCTTGAAGTTTTTGTAGCTGAAGTAAATTTGATGGTGCAGGAAAATAAAGAATGGCCTAGACCTCCAGTGGGTCGATTCAAATTCCTTATTTTGAGATGACGAATCCTAGAAAATGACCAGAACCAACACAAAATACACATTTATGTGGATTGAGGTGGATTATGTAGTGTCAAAAGCGTAGAAAGATAGCTCTAAAATGCATCGGGTGATCAATCTGGTTTCGTGAATATGCGGGTAAATTGTCTAGATAAGGTTGAATAATGTGCTTGATGTCATTGAAAGCATAATCCATTTCTCTCTTAAATGTTTCCCCAACGATATTTAAACCAAAAGGGATTTTACGATAAGTGAATGTGCCCCAGGGACATATGAATGTTGTCTTATATTGGTCCTCTGGGCAGATATTGATTTGATTGTAACCAGAAAATCCATCCATGAATGAAAAGAATTCATATCCAGCACAATCATTAATAATCTGGTCGATAAAGGCATTAGGATAGTTGTATTTTGGACAAGCAAGATTGACATCCCGATAATAGACACACACTCTGATTGTCCCTTGTTTATTCATAACAAGAAAAATAATAAAAACCCAATCAATAAGCGGGGTAGGGTAAATGAAACCAGCATGAAAAAGTTTTAATGGCAGCGACCTTCTTCAGATGAACAAGATGAAGGCGTTGACGTACCGATCTTACATCAGGGTACATTTTAATGGTGTGTTCAACGATACTTGTATCTATGCCTGGCATTTCCTCATAAGACCAAACAAATATATCACAGAATTCACGAAAGAGAGAGTGATAAGTTTCGAGTTCTGATGAAGAATAAGACACGCCAACATGAATGTTTTCTACAATGTCGGGTTTGGTCTATAGAAATTTCCTGTTTTCCCACCCCGATTTTTAGTTTCACCTTATTTCTCCTTTTAGTTAAATGCCCTTTCCCATATCCTTTTTTTTTTTCTGAATAAGACTAAATCTATTAAGAGAAGAAATATAGTACAATCAAGGCTCGCATAGAGGCGAAGCGAAGCAAGAGAACAGGGGAGCCGGCAATGATAGACTATCAACATCGGTCCCTATGAACAACCATGACAAAAGTAGAGATAACGGAAAGTACATAAACTAAAGAAACAAAGCTAGGGAGTCGACCCAGAGTGGGTGGGGTCTCCCAGTCAATATTTTTTCCCTTTCTTTTTGCTGACTGTCACCCAGCCATTGAGGGCTGGCTGGATGGGAACCACCTGCAAACTAATCTGCGCAGAAGGAGGAGTCTCCTTGTCTGAATCTGAAGACGACTCATGAGTGCGTTTCTGTGAAGTTGGAGGAGCCGTGGGATCTGTTGGGCGTGCTGGAGGTGTTTCCCTCGGGGGGTTCTGATTCTCCTCCTCCACCTCTATATCCTCCTCATCAGAACTGCAGAAAGCAAAGTCATCCATTGGAGGCCTATCACAGGGCTTCCAATTCTTGGATTTGGATTTTCGTGGGCTATTCCTCTTTTTGTCGAGAAACGTCGCACAAGTATTCTGAAGATGCCCGGTCTGATGGCAGTGGCGGCATCTGAAGGCAGTGTTCTCATAGTCTAAAGTTTGCGTCCAATGAAAGTCCCCCACCTTGAGGTTGATCTGGTCAGGAAGCCCTTTGCTGATGTCTATTTCTGCGCAAATTCTGCCAAAAGTGTACAATCCTTTCTCTCCTCGAGTGGTGTCTGTTGCCAAGAAGCGGCCTAATTTATCCCCAATTCCTTGGAAGACTGCAAAATGCCATAGATGAGCAGGGAGGTTTGGTAGGCGGACCCAAATGGGCAGCTTGGTGATAACAGCCGAAGAGGGGTCGAAATCAGGGAACCAGGGGGTGAGGAAAAGTCCCGCTGATCCCCAGAACCAAGGGCCTCCTGTTAAGACTTTCTTGTAGTCATCGCTGAAGATAAAGACTACAATGAAGAATCCTTTCGAGCAGAAGAAGACTATGCAGTTTTTGGTCCAGTTGGAGTGAAGCCACTGGTATAGGTCGGCCATGCGAGGCCATAGTCCGTTAAATCTGCACCCTTTCCCATATCCTTACATTCAACAATAGGAAAATATTTTTTTGCTGAAAACACAAATTCTGGAAAATTTACAGAATGCTGGAAAATGCAGAAATAAAAATCAGCAGATACAAAACAGCCATTCAACACATTTTAACACAGAGATTTTTAGTCAAGGTGACCCTGGAAAAACCCCCTACAACTCTTAGGGAAAACCAGTTTGAAAGATCCTTCTTATTTCTAGAAAATGCCTTTTACAGTGAGAGAAAAAAAACTCAGAAAAAATCAGTAAGTACAGATTACAACTTATCTCATATTTCGTGCTTTACCACCGCCTCGAAAAACATGTAAACAATAAAACAAAACAACAATACATGTTGTATGGCCTCCTCGATTTTTGTGCCCAAATTTACAGCCTTAAATGCTGTTGTACGGACTATCTAGAAATGTGTGCAAGCTGCCATAAATGCTGCTATACTGTTTTTCTCCATTTTCGTGCAGAAAAAAACAGCAAAGCTGTTGTACGGATTTCTGCCTTGAAATCCATGCAAGGGTACAGCCACTTGTTGTACGGCCTCCTTTGAAAAACGTGCCAGCAAAACCAGCTTCTCTGCTCCTCGATTTTCACGCCAACTTGCTATACGGCCTTCTTGGAAACTGAGCCAAAAATTTTGTATGGATTTTCTAGAAAATCATGCCCAAAATCTTCCTTTCACTGTGTGCTAACTCTACTGTACGAACTTGTTGAAACACTGCTTTGGAATGTGTGCCAAAGTGTTGCCTCTTTCTCCTCACTGCCCAGAAATCTCCCTTGCTCTCTTGCTCTCCTTCTCCCAATCTGCTCATGAAAGAATGAATGACCTTTTCCTCCTTTTCCTCCTTTGACCTAACCCTAAGTGACTTTTGGGGAATCCCTAAATCCAATGGCTGAAACAGATTTAGATCTAGGGCTGAGATTAAATGCTCATTTAAATCTCACTTTCTATTTTTTAATTCACCCCACTTTAATAAAGACCCACCTAGTCATTTATTTCCAAAGTCACTTTTCACTTTCTAATTTCACATTGACTTTATTAAAGTCACTTTAAAATTAGACTTTAGTAACTTTATCACTTAAAGTCACTTTTAAATTAGATTTGACTTTATAACTTTATAAAGTCACTTTAGGAGAAAAATTAAATTCTTTGGGACACTTTTCCCTAGGCCAAAGATCAAAGCCTTAGGGAACCACCTGTCCTCCGGTAACCAAATTTCAACACTCCCTAGACTTACCGAGGAAGGTGTTCCTCACCACACCCATCTTGTCTCTGAAGTAGACATGCTTGCCTCGTGGTAAGGCTTTGGTAAGAATATCTACAACCTGCTCATCAGTGGGAATATACTCAAGATTCACAGCTCCTTTCTGAACATAGTCTCTAATGAAATGATATTTTATCCCGATATGCTTTGACCTGTCATGAAATACTGGATTCTCCGTGAGTTTAATGCAACTCTGATTATCACAGTAAATCACTGAAGGTCTCAACGGCTGACCAAATAATCCAAACAACATCTTGCGAAGCCAGATGGCCTCACAACTAGCTAGACTGGCTGCCATATACTCTGCTTCCGCTGAACTCAATGCTACTGACTGCTGCTTTCGGCTGAACCATGACACAACTGCCGAACCCAACCCAAAACAGCACCCCGAAGTGCTCTTCCTATCAGAAGCACAACCTGCCCAATCAGAATCAGTGTAACCTGCCAATCTCACTCCATCCCCCTGCCTGTAGTCCAGACCATAATCCACTGTCCCCTGCAAGTACCGCAAAATGTGTTTTTCAGCCACCCAGTGAACCTTCCTAGGCTCACACATAAACTGACTCATCGTGTTGACTGCAAAACAAATATCTGGTCTAGTGTTGACCAAATACATCAAGGAATCAATCAGTTGTCTGTACAATGTGGGATCCACCAACATGGAATCCGAAGCATGGAGCTTCTTCCAATTGGTGATCATCGGTGTCGACATGGGTTTACAATCCTCCATGTGGAATCTGCCAAGGATTTCCAAAATATACTTCCCCTGCCCCAGGAAGAAATGCCCCTCCTCCTGCCACACCTCCAAACCCAAAAAGTAATGCATCAAGCCAATATCCTTCATCTCAAACTCCGCTGCAATATCTCTCTTGTAGTTCTCTATGAGTCTCTCTGCACCCGTAATGACCAAGCCATCCACATATAGCACACATACAACACCAGAATGAGAGGCTCCTCACCTATCACAATATAGTAAAGGTTCGGATTTGCCTCACACTTTGTGAAACCCATCTTCTGCAAGTAAGTATCTATCCTGGAGTACCAAGCTCTGGGAGCTTGCTTCAGGCCATAAAGGGCCTTCTTCAGTCTGCACACATGGGACTCCTTCCCATGCACCTCAAAGCCCCGTGGCTGCTCAATGTACACCTCCTCCTGTATGAAGCCATTGAGAAATGCGGTCTTCACATCCATCTGGTGGATCTTCCAACCCATCTCTGCTGCTATCGATATAATGGAGCGGATCGAAGTATATCGAGCCACGGGAGCGAAGGTCTCCTCATAATCAATTCCCTCTACCTGGGAGAACCCTCTAGCCACAAACCTCGCTTTGAATTTCTCAATGCTGCCATCTGCAGCATGCTTTACCTTGTAAAGCCATCTCGAAGTAACCACGGATTTGCCCTCAGGCCTCGGCACCACCTCCCAAACATCATTCTTCATGATAGAAGAATACTCCTCCTGCATGGCCTCTCTCCAGACCTGCTGGCTAGCTGCCTCTTCATAGCTAGAAGGCTCAGAGTCAAGGATGCTGGTAGCCATTGCCATATAGCTACAAAACCTCTCAGGTGGTCTGCTCTCTCTGACCGGCCTCTTAGGCTCAGCAACAGATGTGGCATCTCTCAGGGTGTCCCGAAGCCACTTGGGCTTCCTCTTCCCTGAGCATACTTCTCCCATTGGAGAATGAAACTCCTCCTCCTCATCATCATCAGGAGCCTGAACTCCTGACTATCTGTCTGCTGTCCTCCTGCCTGCACCTAAACCTGTAGAAGCCGAGGTACCGTGTGAACTGTCCATCAATGGAATCCCCAGTGAACTGCTCTGTAGACTGCTCTGCATGCTGCCCGTAGCACCACCTCTCTGACTCGATGAGCCACTCCCCACTGACGGACCTGACATCGTCATAGATGTACCTCCGGATCCTCCTGATCCCTGCCCACTGGATCCCTGCGACTGACTCAACTGCTGCTGAGGGTCTGGCTGATCCAGATACTCCAACTCCCGTGACCTCCTAAAGGCCCTGTCCTCCTCGAACTTCACATCCCGCCTGACAACAACTTTCCTCTGCGCAGGAATGTAAATCCGAAAGGCCTTGGAGGTCTCACTGTAGCCCACAAAGATACCCTTCTCTGCGGTGGGCTCTAGTTTTGTCCTCTTCTCCTTGGGTATGTAGGAGTATGTGATGCACCCAAAGATACGAAGATGACCAATATCAGGCTTCTTCCCAGAAAAAGCCTCCTCCGGAGTCATGTGCCCCAAGGCACGATGCGGACTCCTGTTCTGCAAGTAAACAGCTGTGTTGCAGGCCTCTGCCCAAAAAAACAATGGCAACCCCTGATCATGTAACATGGCTTTGGCAGCCCCTCCGATGGATCTGTTCTTCCTCTCCGCAACCCCGTTCTGCTGGGGGTTGTAAGGAACAGTGAACTCCCTCCTAATGCCTGCCTCCGCACAATAGTCAACAAACTCTCCAAGGGTGTACTATCCTCCATTGTCCGACCTCAGGGACTTGATCTTCCGACCTGTCTGTGTCTCCACAAGAGCTCTGAACTCCTGAAACCGCTTGAAGACCTCACTCTTGGTCTTCAAGAAATAAATCCAGGTCCTCCTGGAGTGATCATCAATGAATAAAACATAGTACTCATACCCACTCAAGGAAACATGAGACATCCGACCGCTCACACATCGGAATGAATCAAATCAAGTATCCCAGTCGCTCTGCTGTCACTGCTGGGAAAAGGGGATTTGGCAAACTTGCCCATCGCACATCCTCTGCAAGTATCAAAGTGATCAGTACTGAAATCTGGCACACCTGTAGTGATCTCCCGGAAAGTCCTCAAGGCTCCATGATACATGTGCCCCATCCTGCGGTGCCAAATCTCACACAACCTCGAATCATTAGCTCTACTGCTAGTGCTACTCGGCTTCAATGCCAAAAGGGATCGTAATGCAAACTTGTACACCTTTGCATGGCGATACACCTACATCACTCTAGTCGACCGGGCTCGGAGTGGCCCAAATACATCGCACTGCCAACAATTTTCCTCATATCTCCTCTCGCCCTCCAGCCGAGACTGAGGCAGAGGTTCTTCCTCATCCCTGGCACATAAAGAACATCTGACACCTTCAAGGGAGGTTTGGACTCCCTCTCAAATGTCAATGTTCCCACACCGACTGCTCTAACAACTCTGTCATCACCGAGTACTACCTCTACATCAGTGCCACTCTCTGAAAGCTCTGAGAAGTACTCACGGACTCCTGTCATGTGACGTGAAGCCCCACCGTCCACATACCAGATACCCGAAGATGCTCCGCTAATCGAGGGAAATGCATGCTCCCTCTGAACCTGTGTGGCAGGTACTCCTGCACTAGAAGACTCACACGCAATGAACCCAAACTCTCGGTCAAAGCGATCTGCAAAGTCCTCAACCTCTGCTGAAGCTGCCATGCTCTGGTTCTTCTCCTTCTTCTTCTTCTTCTCCGGACACACAACTGCATAGTGTCCCATCTTCTGACAATTCCAACACTTCACTTTGGAATAGTCCTTCTGTGTGTTATCCTGTTTACCTTTACCTTTGCCTTTGCCCCCACCATTGCTTGTGGAAGCCTTCTTCTTCCCTTTGCCTTTCTTGCGTCCTGCCAACAGTGCTACATCCTCATCCTGCTCAACTGGCTTGGCTGCCCCAAGCTGACCTTTCCTGATCTCTGTCTGAATGCAATCATCCCAAAACCTCTCCCATGTGGTAAGGGTCTCACGTGCACAAACTCCATCAGCAAAGTTCATCCATGAACGGGGAAGGCCATTCACTGCAATCCGCACCAACTCAGTGGGTGGAATGGCCTCTCCAATCGCTGCCAACTCATCTCTCACATTAGTAATCTTAGTGAGATATCCAACTGCACTATCATTGCCCATCTTAATGGTCTTCATCTTCTCCTTCAGGACCATCTTCCGGTTCTCATTGGTACAAAGTCCTCAACCTCTGCTGAAGCTGCCATGCTCTGGTTCTTCCCCTTCTTCTTCTTCTTCTCCGGACACACAACTGCATAGTGTCCCATCTTCTGACAATTCCAACACTTCACTTTGGAATAGTCCTTCTGTGTGTTATCCTGTTTACCTTTACCTTTGCCTTTCTTGCGTCCTGCCAACAGTGCTACATCCTCATCCTGCTCAACTGGCTTGGCTGCCCCAAGCTGACCTTTCCTGATCTCTGTCTGAATGCAATCATCCCAAAACCTCTCCCATGTGGGAAGGGTCTCACGTGCACAAACTCCATCAGCAAAGTTCATCCATGAACGGGGGAGGCCATTCACTCCAATCCGCACCAACTCAGTGGGTGGAATGGCCTCTCCAATCGCTGCCAACTCATCTCTCACATTAGTAATCTTTGTGAGATATCCAGCTGCACTATCATTGCCCATCTTAATGGTCTTCATCTTCTCCTTCAGGACCATCTTCCGGTTCTCATTGGTACTCTGGTAGAGATTGGACAATGCCGTCCACATCTCATGAGCATTTCTCTTCCCTCTCACATGAGGAATGCAATGGTCTTTGATTCCGTCTAGAATCAGCCTTTTACCCTTGTTGTTCTTTTTATTATATGCTGCCAACTGAGTAGCATCAGTAGGCACATTCACAGGGTTCTGTGTGGTATGCACCATAATGTCCCAGACTTCTGCCTCCTCAAAGATACTCTGCATTCTCTCCTTCCAAATGTTGTAATTGGAATGCCCATCCAACCTATCCTCCACCCTCAGTCCCAAAGACATCCTGCTGTCCTAAAACTGAAAAATAGCACTGCTGTAGTAAAGGTAAAACTGTTGTTTCTGAAAAATCAGCTTGCTGGAATTTTCTGAGTGAAAAATCAGCAGGCTGTAATTTTCCTCCTTGCTGTCCCAAACTGCCCTTCAGCACTCAAGCTCTGATACCATGTAAAAATTTATAGTTTCCCACCCCGGTTTTCATTTTTTCACCTTATTACTCCAAAATAGTTAAATGCCCTTTCCCATATCCATACATTTAACAAACTGGAAAATAACTTTTGCTGAAAACACAAATTCTGGAAAAATTACAGAACGCTGGAAAATGCAGAAATAAATATCAGCAGTAACAAACAGCGATTCAACACATCATAACACAGTAATTTTTGGTCAAGGTGACCCTGGAAAAACCCCTACAACTCTTGGGGAAAACCAGTCTGGAAGCTTCTCTTTTATTTCTGAAAAATGCTTTTACAATGAGCAGTAATACACAGAAAATTACAGCAAACACAAAAATCACTTATCTTGACTTTCGTGCCACCCTCCACCTTGAAAAACGTGCCAAACAGCAAACAAAAATTTTTCAGAGAAATTACAACATTAAATGATGTCTTAGCTGCCTCGAAAAGCGTGCCAGGAATGACCGTACGGACTGTACGGATTCCATACGGATGGGACAGCAGCCCCCTTTCTCGATTTTCGTGCCTAGAAAAATCTGCCTTGAAACCGTGCTCCTTGCTGCTGTTCCAACTCTCGAAAACAGTGTTGCCCCTCTCTCGAAAACCGTGCAAATGCTGTACGGACTTTCTGCCTTGGTTAATGTGCCAATGAAACTCTGCTGTACGGATCTTTTAGCCTTGGGAAGTGTGCCCTCTTGCTATACGGACTTGCTGTGCTGCCTTTGCTGCTCTCCCTCTGCTCAGAAATTACTCTTCAGCTCCCTCTCCTCCTCTCTCAATCTGCTCATGAAAGAATGAATGACCTTTTCCTCCTTTTCCTCCTTTAACCTAACCCTAAGTGACTTTTGGGAAATCCCTAAATCCAATGGCTGAAATAGATTGAGATCTAGGGCTGAGATTAAATACTCATTTAAATCTCACTTTCTATTTTTTAATTCACCCCACTTTAATAAAGACCCACTTAGTCTTTTATTTCCAAAGTCACTTTTTCCTTTCTAATTTTATATTGACTTTATTAAAGTCACTTTAAAATTAGACTTTAGTAACTTTATCACTTAAAGTCACTTTTAAATTAGATTTGACTTTATAACTTTATAAAGTCACGTTAGTAACTTTATCACTTAAAGTCACTTTTAAATTAGATTTGACTTTATAACTTTATAAAGTCACTTTAGGAGAAAAATTAAATTCTTTTGGACACTTTTCCCTAGGCCAAAGATCAAAGCCTTAGGGAACCACCTGTCCTCCGGTACCAAATTTCAACATAAGTCTGAGAAAAAAAATATATATTAAAAAAAATAAAGAGTAAAAAAAAAGTTCAGAAAAAAAAAATGTAAGTAAAAAAAGCACGACTGCAATCACTGCCTTTCGCCTAGCCTCTGTCGCATCCTCCTTCCACACAACTACTAACTCAAAATCGTCATTGTCGGTCGAAGACTCGCTGTCAGATTCCCCATTCACTCTCTTCCTCTATCGCCGCAATATGCCTTGTCGATTTCATCTTGCCGCCATTGGACTAGCTGTCAGACAGAAACCAACCACCAGACTGGCCACGACAAACTCCGTCGCGGCAACAAGCTTCACAATGACGTCGTCGTCAATTCGCTAACCAATATTGTAGTCCCTTCTCCTGTGATGTAGAAACATTTTGCCAATCACAGTTGCCAATATAAAAATTTGTGTTATGCATTGTTACCTTCAACAATAAACTAATTGGTGTAACATCCACAACTGTACATAGTCAGTAAAGCTACACGTCCATTATTTATTTTGTATTGATCATACAGCAATATTTTGTGTACGTACACAAATCGTTGCCTAAACAAATCCTAAGCGGAATTCTGAATGGTTCTCGGTGGCGAAATTATTGCTTCTGTGAAACTCATTCTGTGACTCGGTTTCACTGAGTGGAAACAATGCCACCCTTCTTATCTATAGGTGCAACCCTTCATAATGAATAACAAACTAGCATATTCATAAATTTAATCAATCAAAATGTTGTGGTTCAACTAAAGTTATATTAAAAGGATTACGAAGAATTATATAAGCATTTAAAGTTCTATAAAAATCCACAATCACCATCCATTAGTATGATTCCCTCGTATAATAATCGATTTAGCAAAAGCAACAAGTAAGGTCAACCTGTCAACACATCAATTCAAGTTAAAACCAACAAAATAAAAATGTTGAAAGTTAATTATATTAAAAGGGAATATCCAAGGGAAAAAAAAATAATATCATTATCAGTACAAGCAATGACAAAAATTACATAAATATTAATCTGGCGAATCAACTATTAATTTCAGATGCTAATGTAGGTGAAACAACAGTTATTTTTGGTAAAAAAATACGAAATTAATGATTTACAAGTGACAATAGATCATTATGAGTACATATTTCAGTTTTCTATTGTAACTTGTAACTATGCTTAACAGAGAAGTTGACATAATTCTTTCTCGACCTTGGTTTAAAGAATTGGGTACGTTCATGTTAAACATAGAGAAAAGTTTTGATGTTTTCTTATAAGGAAAAAATGATCACATTTTGAGACATGACAATGAGGTCAGAATCAATAATGCCCTCGTCAGAAGAATTTAAAGATATTACGAAATTGATGCCTCCAAAGAATAAAAAAACAAAATCAGAGAAGCAAAAAGGGCTTGAAGAGGTCATATCCAATAAAAACAAAGAAAATTATCATTTAAAAGATCATACCTAGAAACTACTTGCACAAGTCAGAAAGTGTAAAACTAATAAGCATAGGTTAGAATAAGAAAAGGAAAGTTTCGACAAGAAGCTCAAAGAAAGTCTATCAGACAAAGAAGAGGAAAAATTATGCTTAAAGAACCTTAATAAAAAATTATTAGAACAAATCAAGTTTTTAAAAAATGAGAATCTTGAATTCCAAAATAAAATTGACTCAGAAAATGAGGAACTCTTACGTCTCAAAACTCATAATCAGAGTCTACTCACTCAAATTAAGAAACTTAAAAATGATAAGAAATCATTTAAAACAAATTAGAAGAATTTATCACGAAAAAAGTGTTGAAGTCTTCAGTCCAAGTTGAAGAAAAAGATACAAACACCGATCCAATCAATATCACAACTCAAGAAAATGACAAACCAATTGAAGGAAAAACATATTCAAATGTTGCAGTTCAAACAATGAAAATTCCAAGTGAATATTTTGTAACCAACTCAGCAACATCAATACCTTTAGTAAATAAGGAAATTGCCATACACATGATAAGGAAAAGTCAAACCAGAAGAACTCTTTATCTACAGTTGAATCATAAGAACAAACATCTCAATCAATCTACGAATCTTTATCACTCAGAACTTAAACAACAAACTTATGTTCCAAAGAATACTAAAGTTTGCTCAATTCAGTCTGATGATAACAATTCCTCACAAGTTTTCAGTAACTGAAATATTCCACAAAAGATTGATTTAGGATGGTCATATCCCTTCTCAATTCAACTATTTTGTTTATCACTAAGAGGATCCTATCATCTTGTATCAACGAACATGACTACTCCAAGAATTCATAGAAGATGCAAACAGATTACAAGTCAAGAACAGATGACACACCTTGTCAACAATAATCTTTGAGGGCAAAGCTTTTTGAAGAGGAAGGCAATATTAGGAATAAAATATATATAAAAATAATATAAATATAAATAATGATAATAATTGTAGTAATGATTAATTAATTAGTGATTAGTATTGAAGAGGCATGTCTCTAAGGACATGACCGTTTGTGAAGGGGTGCCTACCCAAGTATATAAGCAGGCACTCACCCTCATTTGTAATCATCTCATCTCTTTTGTACATTTCTTATATAATATATTTGTCCTATAAAGGATATTTACATATATCAATCCTTCAGAGTGTTCTAATGTGTATACAAACTTTGTTCGTTACACAAAGTCAAAGTGCTTTTACTTGGATCATGATCTCAACCATTCATTACAAGTGTGAGCATGACTTGGATCATGATCTCAACCACTCATTAAGATTGAATTTGTGCCATTGATTTCTTCGACAACCTATAAAAGCACAATGAGGGTAAGAGGCCAACAATGAGATCAAATCATTCATTCATGAGAGATTCATGAGATGATGATGAGAGAGATGAGGCTTTGAAGAATTCCTTGGAGGGCCAAATTTCTGAATTGGAGAGGGTGTATTTTCTGTTGGAGATCAAGCACAAAAATCGAGGCAGTCATATAGGTGACGTCACCAGCCATACTGAGTGACATCATCAACATTTAAAGCAAGTGCATTGATGGATGTACAATCAGGTCTGCAGGTTCATTAAATGTTGTAATTTCTCCATAAATTCTATTATGTAAAATTTACTCCAAGAAGAAATAAAATCATCATTTATGGGTTTTCCCCTTTGGGGTTTTTCCCTGGTCATCGACCAAAAATATTTGTGTCCTTTGATGTGCATGTGCATTTATTGTTTTCAGCAAATACCTAAAAGATTCTTGTGGTAGAGATTGTTAATTTTCTAGTGCAATCAAGACTAATACAATTTTTCAAACTAATAACTACTCCAATGATACAATATTACTTCTTTAGAGCATTCCAATCATTAAGTAGTTATACATGAAAAAATTTAACCATTAACTTCTTCAATAGAGCAATAGATATAACAGTACAATGAGATAAAAGACAAGCGACACCAAAATTTAGGTCAGTGACCAAGGCAAAACCCACAAGGGAAAAACCTAGCAAATATTTCCTTATGAAAGAGTTCAATTCATCAAAAAGTACATCAGAATATTCCAAACAAAATTCCAATTTCTGACCTCAATAAATGCCAAGTCAAACCAATCAAGGGAGAGAGAAAATAGTCAACATTGGTCCAAGTTAAACTCTACAACAAAGGGGCCAAATTTCGGCCTGAGGTAGCTGAACAAAAGGGGCCAAAATTCATTCAAATTACAATCAACAAACCATAATCAAAGCTTGGTCAAAGTGCAGATGTTGAACTACGGTCAACGAGCCAGAATAGGAGTAGAATTTCGGTCAAACAAAGTTAACGAAACGCTAAAGATTTCAGCCTCCAAAACCAATCAAACAGAAGCAAGAATACTCAAGTCAATGTTGGTCATAGTCATAAACAAGAGAGTTGGTCGACGCAAAAAATTCTTTTGCTCCTTCACAAATGTGGATTGTTCTTCTTCTATTTCAGATCGAATGGATGTGTGAGATGTGTGTTCCAAATGAGGTAAACGAACTCCGAATTATACATGTGCCAGGAGGTGGGTTTTTGACCTTGGGTTCAAACCCTTTCATTGAGTCTGGCCAACTTGTGCAAATGAGGTCAACTTGGTCAACATGTAAAATACAAATTTTCTCCTTCGCTTTGCCAATGAAAATACCAACTGAAACTACCAATTTTCAACACTCTCTCTTAGTTAGGGAGGTACTTTTCATTCTCTCTCTATCTCTCAAGATCAATCTCACCGACCAATCCATTGGTCTCTCAGTAACAAACCGCGAGAGAGATTACATGTACAAATCTCATCACAAGGAAAGATACATAACATCAAACTCACCCCATCAGCCAAAATCCAATGGCATCAAGACTAGTTCCCAACTGATCATGGGATAAATCAATGAGACCAAACTTTCCAACCATGTGCAATGTTTTCTTAGTCAAGCACAATAACCAAGAGAATACACAAGGTCCATCTCCCCAATCATAAACAAGATCTCTCGGTCCATGATCCAAGGGAGGAATCCCTATCTCAATATTCTGAAATTATCAATCTGAAAACTATACAGTTGCAATGATAGATTTATTCCTCCTACTTATTATTTCAATAAGTTATTTTCAAAAATCTTCTGGCAAATATCGAAATAAATACTACTGCAACATTCACAAATACATATGTTGAGAAATGAACAATAAAGGACATAAGCACAAGAATCAATCACATGTACACAGTTATTTTTGGACAATTGTCCCCGGAAAAACCCAATACAGGAAAACCGGTGGAACAGGTGAGGGTTTTATTAATTCTTCAGCAATTGATTTCTTTACAAAGAAAAATACTGGCAGATAAAATTTGAAACCCCTGAGACAGGATTCCTGGCTCCTTCCGAAAAATCTCTAACACCCTGATCAGCCTCTGTTGTCTCCAATGTATGTCTGTGTGTTTCTATGCGCAGTCCCAGCACTGGACTGCATAAGTCTGCATAGGGTCTGCGTAGGTTCTCTGCACTGCAGCCCAAAGCTACCTCCAGTGGCCCATAGCTTCCCTCTGTCCCTGACCTCGATCACTAGCTGACTCCCTCCTCCTTCTGTTTCTGCAAAATCCTCACCCTGCAACTCTCCCACTGAAATCGAATTCTCTTGCTTCAGAATCGATCTCCTTCGAGTACTGAGTGTATGCCTAGTTTATTTTCCAAATGAATGCATAAACTAGAACCAATAGCCTTCTTTTATAATCTTCTCGTTGGAGAACCAACAACCCAAATTAGAAGTTTAATCAATGGCTAAGATTAAAACTTGACTTGATCTTTGTTTTCTAGAAGATTCACACTCTGACTTATTAATACCCTTTAATTATTTCATTTCCCTAAGTTTAGACTTAGGGTCTTCATTAAAATAGTTAATTATTTTAATACGTCATGAACCGAGTGGAATTTCCACAAATAGTTTTTGGGTTCTTTGGAATGCTGCTATCCAAGCCTCCTTCCAAAGTTTGAGACTTGGAACACTTCTGGATGCTAAAAAAATCAACAAATATCAATCTCCATGACTATATAGTCTCTTAGTCAAATACAATGACCCAAGGGAGAGAACTCAAAATCAGTGTCGTCGACCAAACCGCTGGTCTCTCAATCAAACACAATGACTTAAGGGATCACTCCAAGACTTAGAATCAAAAACCAAACTGCCCAACCACACCGGTTTCTTAGTCAATCTCAATGACCCAAGGGAGTAATGAGGGCATTCTCCCTGACCATATGGTCTCTCAGCTAAGCCCAAGGAAGATTGTGAATCACATGATGCTATATAATTAATGATCCCTCTCTCCCAGAGAGAGATTCTCAACAATTCCAAGTTGTTCTCTGAAATAAGCGAACTTCATCCAGGGCAATGGTTTTGTCAAAACATCAACAACCTACTCATTAGGAGGTTACATACTCGTGCGTCACAACTTCTCTTTGTAGAAATTTTGTGACCCAACCCCGGTTTTCAGTTTCTCCTTATTTCTCCCATTAAGTTAAATGTCCATTCCCATAGCCATACATTCAACACGTTGAAAAAATAGTTATTTTCTGAAAACACAGATTCTGGAAATTTCACAGTGCTGAAATGCAGAAATAAAAACTCAGAAAAACAAATCAGCCACACAAAGAATTTTGACACGCTGATTTTTGGTCAAGATGACCCTGGAAAAACCCCTACAACTCTTGGGGAAAACCAATTCGAAAGCTTTTCTTTATTTCTGAATATGCTTTTACAGTGAACAGTAAAAATTACAAGTACAAAACCCACTTATCTCGATTTCCGTGTCAACCTCCAACCTTGAAAATCGTGCCAACAGCAAACAGAAAATTAACAGAAAAATTACAGCATTAAATGTTGTACTTGCAACCTCGAAAAATGTGTTAGAATCTGCCTGTACAGATTCTATACGAAATGTACAGCAGCCTCTCCTCGATTTCCGAGCCCTAAAACAGCCTCGAGATTTGTGCCCTTGACTGCTAGAAACTGCTCATCGAAATCTGCGATGTACCTTGCCTCGAAATGCATGCAACCTTATTGTACGAATTTTATGTCTTGGGAAACGTGCTAATAAATGCTACTGTACGGAAATGTTGCCTTGGGAAATATGCCCTCCTGCGTACGGATTTGTTGTGTAGCTTTTGCTGCTCTCCCTCCACTCAGAAATTTCTCTTTAGCTTTCTCTCCTCCTCTCTCAATTTGCTCATGAAAGAATGAATGATCTTTTCTCCCCTTTTCCTCCTTTAACCTAACCCTAAATGACTTTTGGGGAATCCCTAAATCCAATGGCTGAGAAAGTTTTAAATCTAAGGTTGAGATTAAATGTTCATTTAAATCTTACTTTCTATTTTTTAATTCACCCCACTTTAATAAAGACCCTCTTAGCCATTTATTTCCAAAGTCACTTTTCACTTTCTAATTTCAGATTGACTTTATTAAAGTCACTTTAAAATTAGACTTAGTAACTTTATCACTTAAAGTCACTTTTAAATTAGATTTGACTTTATAACTTATAAAGTCACTTTAGGAGAAGAGTTAAATTCTTTTGGACATTTTTCACTAGGCCAAAGATCAAAGCCTTAGGGAACCACCTGTCTTCCGATAACCAAATTTCAATGCTCCCACTTACTGAGGAAGGTGTCCTCACCACACCCATCTTGTCTCTGAAGTAGACATGCTTGCCCCGTGGTAAGGCATTGGTAAGAATATCTGCAACCTGCTCATCAGTGGGAATATACTCAAGCTTCACAGCTCCCTTTTGAACATAGTCTCTGATGAAATGATATCTAATGTCGATATGCTTTGACCTATCATTAAATATTGGATTCTCCGTGAGTTTAATGCAACTCTGATTATCACAGTAAATCACTTAAGGTCTCAACAACTGACCAAATAAGCCAAACAACATCCTGCGAAGCCATATGGCCTCACAACTAGCTAGACTCGCTGCCATGTACTCTGCTTCCACCGAACTCAATGTTATTGACTGCTGCTTTCAGCTGAACCACGACAACACTGCAAAAACCAACCCAAAACAGTGCCCTGAAGTGTAAAAATTTCTGAATCTTAATTCTTATGCAGAAATTATTCATGTTAATCCAGTTAAGCTTCTCCTACTTATACAAGTTATCAACTAAATAAATTCAAGTTAACATCAAAGCAAAACACAACAGATCTCTACCAATTCAGATCTAGAATAAGCACATACACACATAGACAAAGTGACACAGTTATTTCTAGACAAACTGTCCTTGGAAAAACCCAATCTGGGAAAACCGGTCTCTGGCTACTGGAGGGCTCCATTATTAAGAATATTTCTGAATACACAACTTTGGGTTCCAGATCTGGAAAACCCTACAAAGAAAACTCTAGATCTTCAGCACCTGGTTGATCTAACACCAACAATACTAACTGATCCACACCCTCAAACGGGATTTATAGAACTCAGCTGGAACTAGGCCTAGAAACCCCAGATCTACCCTTTAAAGACATTGCGTCAGCCTCTGAAGGCATCCAAATGCTCAGCATTGTCACTGGAAGGGACTGTGTTACCCCAAATTGGGCGACATAGTCACTACACTACCCCTAAGGGTCTCTGCGTAACACCTGAAGGGTTTCCTGAAAATCACGTTGTCCTTGTTGCTGTCCTTGTTGCTGCTACTGCTGCTGCTGCCACTGTTTGTTGTTGTTGCTACTGCCGTCTGTTATTGCTACTGTTGATGTCTGCTGCTGCTGCTGCCGTCTACTACTGCCTTCCTCTGCACTATCTTTCCTGATCTTTTCTCTGTTTCTTGTGTATTCTAGACCCCGGGATCAGATCATCCCTTTGGTCTAAATTCCCCTCTCTGCAACTGAAACACTTGAGAATTCTTAGTAACCCCACCCTAGAATCTCAGCTTAGCTTCAGTGCTCTGCCTCTCTATGTCTTACAAATGACCACAAGCCTTTCGTTTATACTTTTCTCGTTGACAAATCAATAGCGAAGATTAAATCTTTAATCAATCGCTAAGATTAAAAGAAAGTTTGATCCGTGTGACTTAAGACAATTTAATCACATGTTTAATTAAATTCATTTTAATTATTTCATTTTCCTAAGTTTTAACTTAGGAAATACATTAAAATAATTAATTAGTTTAATACCTCCTAAACTAGATGAAATTTCCTAAATCCATTTATGGGTCTTGTAGATCAAGTGAACTCTAGTCCTTCCTCAAAATTTGGGACATAGAGCATAACTAATGCTACCCCAAATACACAAAATCTCAACACTCCCTCTTAGCATCAAGGGTGTGCTCTAGTAATACATCACACTTATGCATTACATGATTTTGGGCACTGGTTTTGTGCTGCTGAAGCTTGGCCTCCTACCACTCAATTCTGCACTACTGCTGCCCATGACTCTGCCACTGCCACTACAACCACTGTACTGCAACTCCCTCTCAATTTGTTGCATCTTTGTTGCTCATAGCACTGCCACTACTAATCTGCTGCACTGCAACTTCAGTTGTTGAGAAAAACAGTTGAATCTCCTGCCTAATCTTTGACAAACAAGTCTTATGGGCTGCATCCTCATCACTGAAGCTCCATAGGCTACAGATTTGTGTTGGCATCTAAAGAACGATGCACAGCTACAACTCTGCCTGCGTAATCAGACTCCCTCTGCACCACTGAAGTCACATCAACTCCTTGTGCTGAAATCTATCACCTTGGTACACTTGTTCGCCTGTAGCTCAAGTCCTTAGTCACGAGGTTGGACTCTATGTCTGGACACACTTTCTCGGCACTCAAACTCATGACCTATCTAACCCAACACTTTGGCAGCCCAATCCTTGCTATCTGCGACATCATGACATTGTTGTAACTTGTGACTCAACCAAAGCCAACAACAGCATTTTCCTCACCCTATCAGCTAATCGTCTCTTCTCGAGTTATGTTGTGTGAATCCGCTTGTTGCATCAATTGTGGCACACACTCCTCCCACATCATCCAGCTAACAATCGCTGCAACGCCCCCTGAGATCCCTACGCATGTCTCCTTCAACTGGATGCCTATCGTTGCTCCATGGTTGATCAACTAACGACTAGTCCCAAGACTATTGGCCACCAAAGTGGTTAGCCCTCCTTTTTTTTATTTTAACATCCTACAACAATTCGATACAGCCTATCGGCCGCGAAAATTTTGTTTTTGCCCTGTACTACATCATACAACGATGAATTCTTAGATTTAAAAAAAATGCTATATGTTGGTTTGTTGTCGTACCGTCATATGACTTGGTTTCTCAGTGCTTGAAAAAAAATTGTGTCTCGTATGCCTTTACGAAATTGGCACGCATGTATTCCTAAGAATGGTTTCTTAGGGTTTACACTTTGATACCATGTTAATTTCTAAACCCAACAACCTAACAATTAATTCCTCACAGATTTATCATAGATCTACTAAATAAAAGCACAATTGGATTCTTAACATAAACAAAAAATTATATTCAACGGAAGCACATTAAATTAACCAATATCACACACACACACACACATTTATGCCCAATCAACAGCTCTTCATTTCATTAATCAAAACCTACTTGGGCTCCCTTACTAGGAAAATCACCCAAACTTAGGAAAATAGATACAACAACCTAGATCTGATCTAGTTGATCAAGCCCTATGAAGTGAACAAAGTTCGTACTTCTCGTTAAATACTCCAGAAGACTTGGAATATGAAAATATCCATTGAGGATACAAATATTATATTAAAATGTATGATGAATGAATGATGATTTGAATGTTACAAATGAGGCCCGCTTATATAGCTAGACAAGTGCCTTTTCACGGAAGGTCATGTCCCATTTAGACATGCCTCTTCAACCTAATTACTAATTAACTAATCATTATTTATTGGTTACATTATTTATATTATTTTATTCATAACACCCTAGACTTGCTTGATCTGGATCTCCTTGCTGCCCCCTTTCCACCTTCCTCGGACACAACAAACTTAAATAGAATTCCTTTTCCAACCACCACTATGATGTCTCTGTCAAAAACTTGTGCCCCTGTGTTTTTTCATGTAATATCCCTTAGGAGAATTTACCATTAGGGTTAAAGAACATATGACATATTTGTTCCAGTATCACAATATCCTTTTTCAATTCAATAGTGATGACATTGAAAACACAACAATGTAAACAAGTAGATGTTTTTCAATAATACCACTGTACACATCAAGTTACAATTTCCACATATTCACTTCTAGGGTTGTTATACTAGCAGAGTTTGTTGTACAACACTCAATAATTTAGTAACAGTAACAACACTAATTACCCTATCAGCAACACAACCAACCAGCTTACAATTTCTTCCCATTCTACTCACTTTGTCTCCACAACTTCGCTACCTTGTTGCCCCATTATCATCAGAGAACCCTAATGGGCCTTGTTGTTTTCCTAGAATGGACGTTGCTTGCTCAAACTTCCTTTTCCAGCCCAGGCTTCACTGCCACAAGTTGCGCCCAAATATGGCCTTAGAGATGAGCCGCCTAAACAGCCCTTAAACAGGGTCTGCAATCACAAGATGAGTTCCTCGCTCCTAGGATCATTCCAGATGACCACACTACTTACAGAAAAATGGCCTTTGAGGCCCCTGTTGCCTTAGGTAGGGCTCTAGGGAAGCTCTGTTGCCTTGGATAACTTTGTTCTGCCACAGAAAATCACTTCCAAGAGGGTTGTTGGCTCATAACAAGGTCTTAGGGGATTCCACAGTCAAAATTCCATCCCTCAAATGACCTCGTTGCTATAGGGAAACTCCCTCAGGTTAACTGCATTCCCTACAATTGGGATTTCAAGACAATCTAGAACCTCGTTGCCTTGTAATTGCCCTAACAAGTTTACACTGCCACAGAAAGAGTTGTCCACGGCCCAAATATGATCTTTGCTCCCTTAGGATTGTCTTAGATAGAGCTCGATGCCACAAAATTTCTCCTCTGACCAATCAATCCACAGAATTCTTCCCTTGATTGCAAAAATCAGATGAAAGGTGGCTCGGAAAATTATGCCAAACAGAATAGAGAGAAGGGATTGGCTAGGGTGGAATCCTTCACCACCAAAACCAATCAGAAAGAAAGGGATCTTAAAACCCTCCAAGAGCCTCAACTCACCAATCAAAATATCAACAATCCGTGATGATAAATGATTCTCCTCTCCCCTTTTTATAGATTCCCTTTGGGATCTTCCCTCCTAATTTAAATTTGATGGGCTAACAAATTTCCCTCCATTTTGCCCCAAATTTGACTTCTTCCACAAATTTTCCTACAATCACCCCAATTTACCCAACATTACCCCCGTAACATTGAATAATGGGTTTCCCCCTTTACAAAAGACTATAGCCTATGGGGATGGATAGGCTACTTCATCCTCCCTTAGGTAATTAATTAGAAGAGGGCATTACATGTCTACTCCGTTTACCTAGCCCTTTTATAAGCTTGAGTTATGACCGAATCCACAACCCTAATCTCCAAAGTGATTGTTGGCTGAGATTAGGTCTCGCCTCACTTGAGATCAATGGTTGAGATTCATTTAATTCACTAATGCAAATAACCTTTGCATTATATTAGATTAGACTCACTTTTCTCTTATAAAAGAAAATTACTTTAATTACTAATGTAATTTGCTAAGGTTCAATGGCTATTAGGAGACTTCTTGCATGCCAAGACACTTAGGCTTCTGCAAAAGTACCTAACTGACCTTCAAACATCAATACCAAGAACTATCAAAAGCCCTTTAAAGTGACTGTATATTGCCTCTAAATTGTCGATCTATTGTTTTAGAGTCCAAAATATATATTCTCCAGCCATATTTAAAGTCCA
Source organism: Pinus albicaulis (assembly GCA_034641835.2). Classification (NCBI taxonomy): domain Eukaryota; kingdom Viridiplantae; phylum Streptophyta; class Pinopsida; order Pinales; family Pinaceae; genus Pinus; species Pinus albicaulis. Next base: position 95,853,453 of record CM076572.1, on the reverse strand, counting down.
TCTTCAATCTGAAAAAAAAAATTGGGCACTTAGTGTAGAGGAATTTGATCCCACATTTAGCTTGCCGAAAATTGTTATTTTCTATTGTTACAGGTTGGAAATTGGTCTCATAAGGCTCATTTCTCATTCTCCGACTTTCCCACCCCTAGATCCATAACACACGAGTTCTTTGGCACTCATTGGGTGGTCAAAATGAGTGAACTAGGTTGTTGTCCTTGATGTTTGCTTGCTGTTTTTGCAATCTGCATTTACAAGACAACAAGCTAATTTGCTCTATAAAGTTATAAACCCCCTAATCAATCGCTAAAGCTTAAAAAAGAATATCATTAATGATTAGGATATTTTCTCAACAACATTTTTTAGTACTAATACAATATATTTAACATCAATTCGTGTAGTTTAAATGTTGTTTGTAGTTCTCTGCTTCATTACCATACACAGAAATAGTGGGACAGCCCCAAGAATGAACTCATCTACCACTTCTTTACCCTATTTAAGACACTAGTCTTAGTTGGAGTTGGTTGAGGTATCAATTGGGAATCCTCCGTTGACCTTTCAAGAGGAATTTGGGCCTAAAGTGTGGAGGTTTGGGCTGAGGTGACTATGGGCCCCTACCCTATGTGTGCCAATCTCAGCAAGTTGCAATGGCCTTTGCAACCTTGCTAATCAGATCGGTAACAGGGCTCATCAACCTCCCATTTCATTTGGATGCTCGACCACCTGAAGGGATCCTCTAAGTTTTCTTCCTTATTAAAATCCAAAGGACATCCTCATCTTTTCCATGGGGAGGTTCCCACTTCAGGCTTTACTTTAGCATCCCCTTCCTAGGCCAATGGTTTTGGTTTTAAGATTGACAACGTGATGGGTTGTTGCTCAATTGGTGGGAATACAGTTCTGGGTGCACTCTAATGATAAAATTTAACTCCCACCTCCTACTCAATGATCCTCAAAGCATCTTCTTTCTCGACAATAGTGCACAATGTCTTAGAGAATCCAATAGTTGGTGATTAATAAGGAAAGAGATGTTTAATAACAAGTAATTAATCAAAACTCATTCTGCTAGATTTATCACCTCCCAGTGCTCTGACATGGGCCACATGGTATCGGAGGCTTATTTATCAATCATGTGGTAAGTCTCTCATTTATTAGAGAGGTGTGTGTGGGATATGGGACATCGTTTTCCACCATAGAGGTGACCCCTAAGCACAACTTAACAGGAACAAAGCTTCTGCTAATCAATGGAACACTTCCAAACTGCACAGACCAACAAGGGGTGAACAAGTTATTGTGGAGGTCCAAACTGTAGTAGAACAATAACAACACCCCATTTATATTGACCCGGCTTGCTCCTTTTGATGCATGTTATGCATTCTAATTATATGTCTTCATCACGAAGTGCAAAATACTTGATTTTATCTTAGCAAATTTTGAATATCTTATATACTTTCAAATTTCAATATGTCATACATTCCACTCAATTTTTCCAAGCTTGCAAACTTGTCTCTCCATTTTGGTTTTGGCAAAGACATTGTTGATGTGGAATATGCAACTTTTCTCTATAGAAAAGAAAAACATAAAATCTATTTTATTTCATTCATGTTGCAAGATCGCCTCACTTATCAGTTTAAGGTAGAGGTGTGAAAATAGTTGAAGTCCATTTAACTTTCAACATGTCAACATATTCTATTTTTTGTCCAACACTAACAAACGTACTTCATCTAAATATTTACATCTATTGATGTGACACAACCACATTAAACAACTTCATGTTGCAACAGGATTCATCTCTAGCATAAATCAAACACATTATTATATAATTCCTCACCATATTTCTTGGTGGCAATAAAGTTTTGATAGTGATAAGGTGGCTTACCTTGTGATATATGAAAGGACACCCACTTGTCTCACATTACGATCATTCCTCTCAATTTGATGGCAAGCCTCATCTACAAACTTTCAGCATAAACACACACAGTATAATAAAGTGAATGAAACCAACTAAAGCATCATGAATACTACTTTCTTACTATGAAACCAACTAAAGCATCATGAATACTACTTTCTTTATTATACTTCAAGCAATGTTCAACAGGAATGATAATGAAAAGACAAAATTTGGCGTGCTCTAAGGAAACTACAGAGTAACAACCAACCTTATTAAATTGAGCCGTAATTCTTGTCTGTAGGTCACCAAGCAAGCGGCGCACAAAACCAGCAGCATCAGCCTTCTGGCCAGAGAGATATCGCTCAGTAATCCCATGCATGGAGATACATCGTAAAGGATCAATCTTGTATGCCCAGTCCACAACTGCATAAAAGTCCTCCTGATTTCCAAACAATGAGTGATTATACATCAAAATCTTCATCTCCTTGTTAAAAAACAAGTATTGTACTGTAGCATCTAGAAACAAAAACAACTAACATAACATATATTTATAAAAATACTCACTTGAATTCTTTTGCTATACAACCATATATTAACATAAGATACTGTTTCACAATCTGTCTAGAATACTGATCTACTGGCACAAACAAAGAGTGAAGGAACCTATGTAAATTATGAAGTAGGTTAAAGAATGTTTCCTCCCTATATGTGAAATCCATCGAAATTATGAAGCAGGCTTAAGAATTTTACAGTTCAATAAGTGTATGGGAAAATGCCAAATCATGAGATAGGTAATGCTACGTGGGTCTTGCCTTTTGGTGACAACAAATACAGAATGACAGAACTTAATACCACCATAAAAGTTCCATGGAATTATAATTATTCTAACTAGTACTAATGCAGATAACCCATAAAATTAACAATATTCTGATATAGCTTATCTTATCATGCAGCAGTTTGCTGTGTTCCATGCAAATTATATGCAGGATATCTGTAATCCAAGTCGAAAAAGTTGTAATTTTAATTACACAGAAAAATAAGACATTGTATGCTTTTGATAACTATTGATTGTGATATTCCCACTTAGCAATATTGCTAAGGGGGAAATATCAATTTTGTCTTATTTCGAATTTGCACTTACGAAAGGTGGGTTTAGTGGTCCCACATGAGTTTTGAAGCCAAGGGGAGGCCAAACATTAGACAATCGAACTCCTAGTGGAAAGTGGGGGCCACCCATTGAGAAATACGGCCCACAAGAAATACGCACTCATTGGAGGGAAATTGGTGGGGAAAAGTCGATGGTTGGGCCCACATGGGCAATTGGGAGGCTCTTGGACAAAAGAGGAGGAGACAATCATTCTTGGCATTCTTGATCATCTGGGCATTCTCTTATACTAACACGCTTGAGCTGGAAGCCAAGTCTGCAAGAGCATTGTGCACACGAGATTTTCAGGGGGAAATCTCGCCCCTTGTTTCGGTGGACTTCGAGTGCCAGTCCAAGGAGGGAGTCTCATCCATTTCAGTTCAAACTAGGAGCAGCATACCATGATTTTGGGGCAGCATCAGCAGTGGCAGCATAGGCACTACACAGTCTTGGGTAGTGCCACACGTGGGAAAGGAGGAGTGAAGGGAATTTTGGGCTGAAGCCTGAAACTTGTGGGAGAGTCTGAGAAGGAGTTTTGTTGGTGTTTGCAATCATTTTGGGGGCATTGGGCAACAGGATTTACAGGTGGGTCGAAATACCCAGCAGCAGAGTCATTGAGGGAAATTGGGCCGAAATTCCAAGGTCAGCCATAAGCCAATTCCTTTGTGGGTTTTTGTGGATATTTTTTGGAGAACCCGGGGTTAATTTCCTAGAATTTTCTGAGCACCGGAGGAGGCCCTAGTAGCTATTGTTCACAGCCAACAGCTCACTTTCTGGCTAGTTCAGCGCAGAGCCAAAGAGAGACCGGCCAGCACACTTGGGAGACTTCACAGTGTTCATTTGGGCTTTGCTAGTTTGCATTTAGAAAGCCCAGATGCACACTTTCCAGCACCAATTGTACCCTCATATTTTATTAATAAAATGGCTCGGCAACGCAGTTTTGGACTCAATTTCGTGGTCTAATTGTGTGTGTGTTTTTTTGTAGGTTTTTATCTATGCATGCTTTGTTTATTACTGTAAAATTTCCTTAGGGATATTCCACTGATTCACAGTTTCATGTGTTCAATTACACCACAAATCTATTGGGAAAACTATTAACATACAAATTATTGTGTTGCTCATTGACGCCCTAACATGGTTAGGAACTTGGGATGTCCAAATATAATTGATATGTTTCCGCAGGCGTGATGACAACTGAGAAGGTAAGACATCAAATATAGATTCCTGTGAGAAGAGGAGTTGCACATATTTTTGAAATGTGTAAGTTTAGCTATAAGCGCATGTGCCATATACAAGAAGTTACATTAAATGATACAGGTTTCATGCTCTTGTCATATTATAGAATTATGAGGATGAAGTGTAGAGATTGAGCAAGTTAGGGCTTGTGAATTATAATGGAACCCACTTGATTTAATGCAATCCCTATTCTCACCAATCTATGCCCTTGTTATTCTTTTAGTAAATTACTATTCAGATATTTTTATCTGCATGTAAATAATTATTATCTCTTCTCTTTACTATGTCCTTGGATTCCCCCTTACAAAGACTTTCGTCCTAACATGGCTTACTATTTTGAGCATTTCATGCAACTACGAGATGGCCTTATTACTAGACCCGAGTATCCCTGAAAGCATTGTACACATAGCATCCCTGAAAGCATTGTACACATAGCTATAGGATTTCCTTGGGTCTTCAAAGTTTATTTACATTGACTTCGAATTGAGAAAGATCATGAAATTCCTAGATCAGAGAGGCTCTATTCGATTTGTCATTTGTGTGACATCAACTCAGAGGAGCACCATATCTTTTGTTGCCCTTAGTACTATGAGATCAAGAGTTGGTTCCATTATCTTTACAGAGAATCTATAGAATCCCTCACTAATTTCTTCAAATACCTAGACTATAGGTACCTATTTCTCTCCCTGATGAAAGGACTAGGATCCGAAGATGCATTTTACAACGTCCACCCAAGACAAACATGATTAAGCTAATCACTTCCTTCTTTCCATCTATCACAATAGTAAATTACTACAAGCAACATTTAGAGTACGAAGAAATTTAGAATATAGTAAAAGATATAATACATAATCCCTAGAAATGACAAACCTAGAACCATGTTACTAGATGGAAAAATCAAAAATCAAAAGAGCTCTAACATGGAAAAATCCAAAATCAAAAGAGCTCAAGGATGCTTTGCAGATTCTTGGGAAAAACATTGAGTGTCTTGTTACCTATCTAGTAAAGGTTGCAAAGGTTCGTGCAACCTACTAAGATGGGATCACACAGGGTAGAGGTTGTTGAAAATTGTAACTAGGTTCAGTCTTCATAATGACCTAATTGTAATGATGAGATTGTATATTCTTTATAAATAAAGATAAAGAAAGAAAAGAGAAATTATATTTTGGAGTATGGGTTTCATACTCATGTTTGAGTCAAAAGCATGTTCTTCGTGCTTTTAGGTTTTCTAGGTCTTTCTAGAATAAAGAATATTATTGGTCATGTGTCATAGTCCCATTTGGACTCTTTGTAATAAAGAAAATAATTTATTTTATCAACGAAAAGCCATTTTGTATCCCAAGACCAAGTCGGCCCAAGAGACAAATAAAGTCGGCCTAAAGGAGGGTTATTCAACCCCTCAAGGAGGCTATAAATACAAAGGAGCTCGACCTCATTTGGAAACTCACTCAAGTAAAGTTCGATCTCCAATAGCGAAGGAGAAGAAGAGCTAGAAGGAAGAAGAAAGGATGAAACGAGCGAAGTTTCTTGGGCTAAATCTCTCTCTCTCGCTCTCTCTCTCTCTCACACACACACACACGTGAGGCTAGTGTTTCTGTGAAGCTGCAGTCGCAGGAGGCCAAAATTACAGGGCCGAAATTCTGGGAAATAGTTGCGGGGCTGAAACTCTGGGGCGAAGTTGCAGTAGGTTGAAGTTTGGAAGCTTCCTTGGGCAAGATCTTGTTGGCGGTTGACTTGGTGCTTGGTAGGGTTGTTGCCTTTGGTCTTTGGGTCTTGGAAGTCTCTTTGAGAAACTCTGTGTACAATAATCTGGATGTCGAAATCTGGCTATCCTACAGAAAAGATACTAGAGAAAATAAGGAAGAAACTACCCTCACTCCGGGCAATTCCGGCTCTTAACTGGCGTTGAAAAGCAAGTTGTCTAACTAGGCCTACGCAGGCTCTGCATCAACCTAATGCTGGCTGCTGCAACTGTTGCCCGAACTGAATGCTAATCTAGTCATCTTGACTACTGCTGGACGGGAAAAATTCTTCTTTGGCACTCTGGGACTCCTTCCCGACCTCTGGAACTGAAGAAGTCTTCCCCTCTCAACAAATCGACCTTCCTTCTGAGGCTTTTGCGCTAGGACTGCGCAGCCTCCTAGAGAAACTTTGGCCTCTCTGGAAATGCACTCGCTGGATCTAGAAAACTTCCTCCAACCTCACTATCTCTGCCTCTCATCATCTCTGCTTCGATCTCTGCCTCTCTAGCAATTGTTGTTGCCCTCTGGAAATCGATCTGCCAAGGAAATCGAACTGTTGAAGTGTATTCTCCATCACCACATCGATCCCTTCTTATATCTTCTTGTTGGGACTCCAACGACCAAGATTATATTTAATCGATGCCTCAGATCATTTATGGATCAATCCGTGTGAGTTTCTAGAGAATTCTCACCTTGCCTTAGTTAATTTTAGTTCATTAACCAGTTTTTGTAAGTTGAGACGTAGGAAACATTAAAAAATAGGTTAATAATCTAAATAAGTCATCTCTAGGTAGAATTTCCATAAACGATTTCTTGGTTTTGGATATCTCATGTATTCTAGCCTCTCCACCAAATTTTGTGACTGGAACACATCCAATGCTATAGAAACTAACACTCCCTCTTAGCGAGGACTATGTTCTCTCTAGTGCTGCTGCATATCCTACCACAACACCCTGTCTCTGTATCACCTCCTATCACATTGTTGATGTCTGGTTGCTATTGCCCATCAACTATTGCACAACTCTGATGTTGCGTTTGTGTCGCTGTTGACATTGTTATATTGCTGCCAACTCTGCATCTGCACTGCAACTCCCTCTCATTTGTTGTTGTTGCAATTGCAACTACTGCAACTGAGAAGCATCCAAAATACTGAATCAACTGTGTTCAGTATGATGCATCTGTCTCTCGAGTCTCTGACTGCTACTAGCATCTGTATTGTCACTGAAGAATATGTGTTGCTGCCAACTCTGCACTAAGCCACCTGCTTTGTTGTCAACACTGCTCTGCACTCCTTAGCATCTGACTGCTACTAGTTTGCAACTGTCACTCTAGTACTAACTACATCAACTGCCACTAATCCATCCTGCTACTGAATACTATGGACCCCCGTAGCCAAGTAATGATCCATGAGGTGGACTCCTCAAGGACCCTGCCCAATCTCTGTAGCTCTCTCAGACTACCGCACCAAATGATCCAGGTGGATATTGGTGGCCACCCGCCTATTCCACTTAGGCCCCCACCATTGTCTCTTTCAGTTTTTCAGTTTCGGCATAACTTACTATTTTTAGCAGTTTTTCGGGTCCTGAACTTCCGGAGCCGTTTTAAGGCCCTAAACGACGTTTTTTGGGCATCGCGCCTCCAAATATTGACATTTGCGGCGAAAGTTGTAGTCCTCGGATAGAGCTTTCTAATGATGTATCATGTGCGTCAAACGGAGATAGTATGCCAAAGTTACGTCCCTGGGAAGTTGAAACACCAATTTACCCAAACGAGGCCAATAGTTTTGGCGCTTCATCTCCTAGGGTTAGGTTTCTGGATGTTTAGGGTTCTCCATTGTTTCTCAATAATAAATAGGCCCTCGAGCCTCATTGTAACTCAGTTCAGAGGCCTGTAGCCGCCACATCTCTTCTTAGAGATAGCTACTAGCGCCCTAGCTAGTTTTATTTCCATTCTGTCTGTAAGCAAATTTCAGTTCTTTGATATTAATGAAATGAAGTGTTATTTCCGCTGCATCTCTGTATTTATGTTTATATGTTTATTCTGTTGCGTTCCCGCATAAATCCGGATCAGTGGTATCAGAGCGGTCTGCTTTTTCTCGATCCTTCTTTGCATGTCCCCAACGAGGTCGGGGTATAAGGAGCTAGGGCTTGATCTGGTGGAACCTTTGCAAGATCAGCCTCGCAAACCTCGACGGACGCCCATGGGGGATGAAAAGAAAGATGAGGGAGCAGGAGATCCTATCAAAATATTGCTCGAGGAGGCCCTCGAAAAACAAAGGAACGCGATGATGGATAACTTTGCTCAGATCCTTCAACGGCTGCCCACCGGCGACGCATCTGCATCCAGCAGCCACTCTGGAGGTGCGACTCCTTTTAAGGTACAAGTAAATTTTGACATTCCCATATTTGAGGGTCAAATAGACGCAGATGTCGTAGATAGATGGTTGAATCTATTGGAAGGATATTTCTCTGTTCATGACTTTTCAGACCGGGAGAAGATTATTTTTGCACTCCTCAAAGCTACCCCCCATGTTAAGGACTGGTGGGAAACCTACTGTGAGAACAAGGACCAGACAGAACCCTCTCTGTTCTCCGCCGTACCAACTTGGAATTCTTTCCGAGACGCCGTCAAGGAACAGTACTATCCCGTGGGGAGCTATGAGGACAAGTACATACAATGGACCACGCTGCGACAACAAAGGGACCAAGATGTGCATGAGCTGACGAATCTGTTCCATACCCTGCGCACAAAGTTGGGTATCAAAGATTCAGAGAAACATCTGGTGCTAAAGTATCGCAGCTGTCTGCACAAATACATTCAGGAGGAAATGGAGTTCCTTGACATCTCCTCGCTTGGTACTGCATACCGGTATGCTGCCAAGATTGAGCAGAAATTCAAGCAGAAGAAGCGAGACTTTGGATCTGCGAATCAAAAGCAAGGGAAAGGTGCTTCCAAACCGCAGAACAAAGGACCGAGCCAAGGCATGGCGGCTAAAGACAAATCATCGAAGCCACAAGAAAAGAACAGCACCGCAAAGCCAAAGAAGGACACGGGAAAGTGGTGTGAGTTCCATAAGAGCTCCACTCACAACACAAGTGAGTGTCGGGCCAAGCAGTCGCTAGTGGCTGAGATGAGGGCTTCTGAGTCAAATGCATGCTCCGACTCCGAGTCAAAACCTGAAAAGGGGAATGAAAAAGGGAAACAGATTATTGATGCGGAGCCCAATGCCACTGTTTCCACTACAAAGATCCAGAAGGAGGAACCGGAAGATCCAGAGGAGGAGAAACGTCTCTTCCACTCCCAGATGTGGGTAAAGGGCTCCCCTGTACAGTTCATTGTCGACAATGGGAGCCAAAAGAACCTCATTTCAGCAGACGCCGTGAAGCGTTTGGGCTTGCCGACCACAGCTCACCCACATCCATACACCATCGGGTGGCTTCACCAAGGACGAGATCTCCGCGTCAGCCAGCAGTGTCGCCTTCCCTATAGCATCAAGTCCTTCACGGATGAGGTATTATGTGACGTTGCTCCTATTGATGTTTCTGATGTATTATTAGGACAACCATACTTGTGGAAGCGTCATGCTGTGTATGAGTCTCAACCTCGTGCTGTTATTGTTACTTTGGGAAATAAGTTGTACAGGATACCAGAGGTACCACCTCCTGCCGCTATCTCTTTGGTTACCGCAAAACAATGCAGTAAGCTCATTTCCCAAACCAGGAAATTCGTTTTCCTGATGATCCATCCCCAGGGAAAGAAGAAGACTGTGGCCACGACCTCCAGACAGGGCTCCTCTGCACAACAACAACAAATGGATAGGGTTGTGGAGGAGTACGGGGACATATTCACCTCACCCACAGGGGTTCCTCTGCACTGTCAGGTCAAGCACCCGATTGATCTGACCCTCGGTGCGCCGCTACCTAATGGACCGATCTATCGGCGCTCTGTTCTGGAGAATGATGAAATCAAGAGGCAGATTCAGGAGCTGTTGCAGAAAGGTCACATCAGACCAAGTTCATCGCCCCGTGGGAGCCCGATCATGTTGGTACAGAAGAAGGATGGGACGTGGAGACTCTGTATTGACTATCGGGCGCTGAACAAGATCACTGTCCGGAATAGGTACCCAATCCCACGGATTGATGACCTTCTCGACCAACTCAAAGGTGCAAAATATTTCAGCAAGATCGACCTGAAGTCTGGGTATCACCAGGTACCAATTGAACCCTCCGATGTGTGGAAGACTGCCTTCAAAGCCAAGGAAGGCCTTTTCGAATGGCTGGTCATGCCTTTCGGGTTGACGAATGCTCCCGCCACTTTCATGAGGATGATGGATGACATCTTGCGGCCATTCACCAACTCATTTGTAGTGGTGTACTTGGATGATATTCTGATCTTCAGCCAGACTTGGGAAGAGCACCTTCACCACATCCGACAAGTCCTCCAAACACTGCGGCAACACAAGTTGTGTGCCAATTTGGAGAAGTGCACTTTTGGCATGACTCAGGTTCAATATCTGGGATACATTATTGATGAAAGGGGGGTGCATGTGGATCTAGCCAAGATCCAAGTCATTCGGGATTGGCCAGCCCCAACCACTATAACAAAGCTTCGCAGCTTTCTGGGTCTTGCTAATTTCTACCGTAGATTCGTGTTGGGATTCTCTCATATCACTTGGCCCTTGAGTCAAGTCACCAAGGGAGGAGCGAAAGCAAAATTCTTTTGGTCGAAACCTCAATAGAAGGCATTCACAAAATTGAAAAATCGCCTCTATTCTGCCCCAGTGCTCACATTACCAGACTTGCAGCAGCCATTTGAGATCGAGACAGATGCCTCTAACTATGCTATTGGGGCAGTTCTTACTCAACAGGGACATCCAGTAGCATATCACAGTGAGACATTGTCTGAGACAGTTCGCAAGTATCCCACCTATGACAAAGAAATGTATTCTGGCTGGGCAAACCCTGATGACATGGAAATAGCTTGATATTTAAAGGAAACACATCCATCACAGCACACGTCACAGAATTCACCATGCACACAAAGAAGTTGGCAGAATGTGATCCACATCAAGTGGGTCCACAGAAGAAAGAACACACACTGTGTTTATTTGAACAACAAGACAAGGCAGAGTACCAAGGAATGTTGCAGACTGCCACATGGTCATCGGTCAAGGAGTGCTCATCACCTTGGCTTTAACTGGTGGGCACGAGACTTCTGATTGGCCGCTTCTCTATGAGAGTGACCCAGAATTAGGCCACACTTACAAGGCACTCTTGGGGGGCACGCAAGTTCCAAATTTTCACCTCCAAGATGCACTTTTATGTCACCTGGGACACCTTTGTGTTCCTTCAAGCGAGCTTGCCAAGATGATATGGGAAGCAGTCGATTCGCTGGGCATTTCGGGGTCAAGAAAATAGTAGCAATACTACAAAAGTATTTCTATTGGCCGAACCTTCAAAAGGATGTCGAGAAGCACATCAGATCCTGCACTGCTTGTGCCATTGCCAAACCGACCATCAATAATCAAGGCCTATATACTCCACTACCTACCCCTAGTCGACCTTGGGAATCCATCTCCATGGATTACATGTCAGGCCCGCCCTCTACTAAGAATGGAAATGACTGTTTTTTCATGGTCGTTGACAGATTCTTGAAGATGGCCATTATGGCGGCCTATAAGAAGAATATCACAGCAGAAGCTACTGCTAAACTCTTCTTTGAACGAGTATGGGTGCACTTTGGGATCCCACAGTCTATCATATTAGATCGAGATAGCAGGTTCCTCAGCACATTTTGGTCCAGCCTCTGGTCAATGATGGACACAAAGCTCACCAAGTCCACAGCTTTCCATCCCCAAACAGATGGCCAGACAGAGGTCGTCAACAGAATGATTGTACACATTCTGCGCATGTACAATTGAAAGCATCCACGCACATGGGACGAAAGCCTCCCCTATGTACAACATAGTTATAACAGGGCTCTCCACAGTTCAATTGGCCATAGCCCCTTTTAGGTGGGCTTGGGATTTCAGCCACTATGTCCCATTGACGTAGCCATGCCATTTGCAGCTACTCAGGCCGATTCAGCTCATGTCCAGTCTGAAGTTGACAAAGCAAGTAGCTTCATCGAGCGCATTCAACACATCCGCCAATAGGTTCATGATATATTGGACAGAGCCAATGCGAAGTACAAGCAGCGCCATGATCAACACCGGGTGCCGCACAACTTCCAGGTGGGCGACAAAGTATGGCTGCATTTGCAGAAGGAGCGCCTCACTGGACCTCACCGCAAGCTTTGCCCGCTCCGATACGGGCGTACACCATCACCAAGGTCGTAGGGAACAATGCCTTCGAGCTTAGTATTCCTCCATTCCCTTGTCCGCACCCGGCTTTCCCAACACGTCGCTCGTCCTTACTTCCCACCTCTACTGGACACCTCAGACATTGCAGAACAACTCACACCAACAGAGTTAAACCCAGACTGCATGGAACAGGCCACCACAGATTGTATCATGGACATGCAAATCAAAAACACTCGCCAACAGAAGATCCAACTGTATCGGGTTGTCAAAGCTGGCCAACTCCTGTACCAAGGAAAGTGGTTCACCAGGGACCAAGTTCAGCGGAAATTTCCTCATCTCATGGAGGACCTTAACGCAATGGGGACCATTGCTTCCTAAGGGGGGAGGAATGATCCAGGTGGATATTGGTGGCCATCCGCCTATTCCACTTAGGCCCCCACCATTGTCTCTTTCAGTTTTTCAGTTTCGGCATAACTTACTATTTTTAGCAGTTTTTCGGGTCCTGAACTTCCGGAGCCGTTTTGAGGCCCTAAACGACATTTTTTGGGCATCGCGCCTCCGAATATTATTCCGTTCTGGAATGACATTCGCGGCGAAAGTTGTAGTCCTCAAATAGAGCTTTCTAATGATGTATCATGTGCGTCAAACGGAGATAGTATGCCAAAGTTACGTCCCTGGGAAGTTGAAACACCAATTTACCCAAACGGGGCCCATAGTTTTGGCGCTTCATCTCCTAGGGTTAGGTTTTTGGGATGTTGAGGTCTCTCCATTGTTTCTCAATAATAAATAGGCCCTCGAGCCTCATTGTAACTCAGTTCAGAGGGTTCTAGGGCCGCCACATCTCTTCGTAGATAGCCACTGGGCCGCCCTAGCTAGTTTTATTTCCATTATGTCTGTAAGCAAATTTCAGTTCTTTGATATTAATGAAATGAAGTGTTATTTCCGCTGCATCTCTGTATTTATGGTTATATGTTTATTCTGTTGCATTCCTGCATAAATCCGGATCACCAAATCACCCCACCTCACTCCTGGAGGTATATCTACGAACATGGCATAATATGATCTACTCATACTATTGTTGCTACTAGCTCTGTTGATACTTTTGCATTGCTCTTGCAACTACTGCAATAATCAGTCTGATCTCACCAAATCCTGAAGTACTAGCTTCCATAAGGATGCTCCCTCTGAAACTAGACTCCCTCTGAGTCTGGATCTCCCTATGGGAAATTCGTTGCTCCCTCTTGGTAACTCGCATTGTCCACTTGTATTGGAAACTGAACTGCGTAGCTCTGCGTTGGGAATCTCCTAGTTGCACGTGCATACTGCAACTGGGAAATTCACACTACTTGTGTCATTGCATCTAGCTCTGCAACTATCTCCCGGGCATTAACTGCAACTAGATTTGCAAATGTCTAATGATAGATTGCATTTGTTGACATTGAACTTGCTACTATGATACTGTGGGCCCCTGTAGCAAGGGAGATGGTCCTACTGCAACGATCTAGATCTGATTTGACTAATCTCCTTGTTGCAAATGTGTTGGACTCTACTAATATGGCACACTGGAGTCTCATATTCCTCCTCCTCCTAGTTTTGGTGCCCCACTATCTCGTTTCAACCCTAGTCCCTGGTTGGGACCCTTCCTTTCTTTGCAACTCGCACAAGACAACTCGCACTTCCTCCGGCAATTGGAAGTCAATCTGCTGCCCAAATTTGCGTTCTGGTTAACTCACATGGCCTCCTTTGGAAATCTCATACAGTGATCCCTGCAAAGCTGCAAAATCTGGAAACTCAAAACTGGAGAAAATAAATCGAAATCTCCCTCTTTCCCTCTGCTCAGTTGTTGGATTTTCTACACGCATTCCCTTCTAAAGTGAGGAAAATTACTCACAGCCTAAGTCACCTGGTGGCGAATTTAATCCTTCGAATTTGAAATTTGTTGAACCTCAAAACAATTCGAACAAATTTGTTTCTGTTCGCCGAACTTTATGCCAAACACGAACGCAAACTTTATGACAAACACGAACAAATTCGATCAAATTCAACAAAATTCGTTGAAATTTGTTTTAGGGTTTTGTGTAATATCTCAAACACATTTTTGACATGGATTTGAGAGAGTTTATATTTTTAGCAGGTTTCCTATTTTGTAGGAGACATGGTTCCAAGCACATTGTAGAAGTGCCAATCACATTCGAAATCCTTATGAACTTAAGATTAGGATTTTTCAGGTAACATGCATGGCATTTTCAATTTTTACCAAGATTCATCCGAGGACTTGCATGCCATAGATAATGATATATTTATAATCCTTGCAAGATTTTAAGTCAAATGAGCTAATTACATGCAACGTGCAAGTAATTTCTATTGTTTACAGTACTTGCATGCCAATTTTGATAATGTATTTGGATTACTTACCAAAAGACAAATTTGATGAGGATAATTTCATGACATTCAAAGGAATTTCTATTTTTTGCAGTGGTCGCATGTTAGGTCCAATAAAACCTTCAAGTTCCCCACTGCATTTTGATTCCAATGGTGGCGTCTTCATACAAATCCAAGAAAGTTCTATGTTTAGCGATGGCGCATGGCAGTAGTGATTATGTATTCTAACTCCCCACTAAGTTCTAAGTCCTATGGTGGTGGTGGTTTCATCAAAATTTGAGCACTTAATGTTTTCAACAGTCATTAAATGGAAGCATCGAAAACATATTTTGGCTCCCCGTCAAACTGTGTCTAATGAGTATAATATCGTGAGCACGCTATGAAATTTTTATTTTTAGTAGTGCCTATTTTCAGGAATGCTATATAGGGCAGGGTTCCCCTATCTCTTCCTACCATTTGATACATTTTCCTATTTTTTTGTAGGTTTTAACCCTGTACAGAAATTATCTACAAACAAATTCTTAAAAAACAGAAAATAAACAATATCGAGAGCATAAAACATAAAACAGATATACACAGAGACTTTTCCCTTGGATCCCAAATCGGGACTAACAGCTTGATTTTTCATTATATTCCTTTTAGTGTTACAACACATATATATAGATGACAAAGCATTCATAAACCCTAATCCATTAACCCTGGATTAGAACATAATAGTAGTTCCCTTGACCGGATCTACAAAATACCAGGGGCCAAAAACCATCATGCACCAAAACCATGTGCAAACCCATGCACGAAACCATAGCCCACCTAAAATAGGGTCGACTATTCGCGGAAAGAATATAACACATATCCAACATTTTTAGGGTTATTCCTATTTTTGGCATGTCTGTTTTTAGCAATATGAGGTGGCACTCTAAGGGGTTGACATGTGGCAGCAAATGTGAGTGGATAACTGGTAAGAATTTGGAAGAGTCATCAGTGAGGTGCCAGAGGATGCATTGGCATGGAAATTAAGCAATTTTTCTCTCATATTTTTCCACTCTCCTAGTGTGTTTTCCTGTCCTCTATCCTTCCCTATTTTCCCTCCTATTTATCTCCTATTTCCTATCCTATTTTTCCTCTCCTTCGTCCCCCCTAAATTTTCTCGTTTCTATCACAGATTCTTTATTGCTTGAACTACATGAGGTACTGATATATTCTTTCGACCACATTTTGTAAAAGTGGCCCAATGACATCTTGAAAACTAGGGCCTTTGAAGCCCAAACCACATGAAGTTGTAGTATCAATCATACGCTGATAATATGCAAAATTAATGGAATTGATAGGTATGTCTACATCATGCCACAATTCAACAATGCATTTCCATGCAACCTCTTCCTCTATCTTCTTCCATTTAACATTTATGGTGGGTTGAGCACCAGAGGTGATGTGGGGTACAAAGAAAGAGTCAATCCCTTTACGTGCCCTCTTCAAATTGGATGAACTAGGGTCGAAAGCATGTTCATCTCCAATTCTAATAGGAAAACTAGAAGATTCTTAAAAATTAGAAATATTCCCTTCAAGCTCACTGTCACTAAAAAGAACATCATCATTTTTTCTTTTGCCTATGTCCTTTTTAACTTTATTTGTATTGCACATCTCTTCAAGGTAGGCTTCAATCAAAGATAGCATTCTGCTCTTTTAGTTCATCAGAGACTTTTTTACAAGGTTCAACTTGGCCTCACAAAAGAGCTAAGAGTTTTTTAATCCTATGGATCCCCTCACCTTTAATTTTCTTCGCACAAAAGTTGCATACTTTTACCCCATCTTCATCAAAATGGAAATGAACCCATTCTTGATCATTCCTCATTTTAGGGGCCATGCAACTTTTACAGCAAGAAATAAAAGTGCATACAAAATGCTAGTATGTCTTGATTTCTAGGAAAAATAGACAATTTTTTAGAGAAAAATAGAAGAATAATAGATGCTTTGGCATACCTTGAGAAGCCTTCCGAATGTTTCAGAAGAATAACAACTCCAAACTCCATAAAAAATTAAAAACAAACAAAAAAAACTCTGTAACAGCCCTCAAGAATCTAAAAATGGTTGTTTAATCATCTCCAAAAACAGCTCAAAAATAGCCCAAGATAGATAAAAGAAAAATACCCTTGAAGCAGTGCTGGGTAATTTAATTGTTGGTTAAATTACTTGCATTAAATTATCAATCCAAGGTTCGTGAACTTGTGAAGTATATTTGCACTATATATGCTAGGTTATCAACTTTCAATTGGAAAGAAAACTAATCTAATTACAAAGCAAAAATAAAACCTATTTATGAAGAGATCTTAGTGAGCACACACACATGTTCTTTCTCAAAGACTATCTCTAAGAAAACATCAAATGCAAGACTGAAAAGTAAAGGTATTCAAAACAAACTATGCTAATGTGAAAGGTTCAAAACATTATTCTATTGAACTATTCTATTGGACAAGAAATGAAATCTATTCTATTGAGTCATTCAAAGATAAATTTACTCTATTGTTTTTGGAAGGGAAACCTAAGCTATTCAACTTGAAAAAGAAATCAATTCAATGAAATTTTGAAACAAGTATATTCTATGAATCTACTCTAGTGAATTCAAAGACAATTTCTAATCTAATTTATCCATTAAAGCAAATTTGATCTATGAGACTTGAGAAAATAAATCTATACTATAACCAAGAAAGCAACGAGATTATGCCACAATTGAAAAGAAAATGACTAGAAGCCTAAGAGATTACTTGCGTGCATATAATGAACCAAAACTGATCATAATTGATTAAACATAAATCTGAGACTAAGCTAAAAAGACAATCAAAGTAAATCATTTTGGTTATTTTTGGTTTTTTATCAAGCGCTTGACCTATAGAGAAGCAAAGGTAAATGAGTAAAATTCCAATTTAGGAACAGAGAATTAAAATGAAATAGAGCATTTAAAAGACACAGCTTAATCTAAATGCAGAGAATAAAGAGATTAAATAAAAGAAATGAAATACATCTATTATTCTCGCATGTCTTTAGGGGGGCCTCCTGATGAGTGCGAGGTGTTTAAAACTCATATCACAAGACTAGATCCACCAAGAACAATCACGAAAATGCCATGAACAGAACTTATTACTCGCAACATATAAACAGAGTCTTCACAAGAAATTTCAATGACAATAACAATAATTTTCAACTTAACTACCCGCCTTCATTTACAAGTGAAGCGTTTTTATGATGTTTACAAAGTTAAACAACTTGAAGAATCGCTGCCTAGAAACTAGAACTGAAATCGATATCTAAATCTCTAAATTAAAATAGGAGTTTTGCTTCTCATGATTTGCTAGTGAAAGAGTGAATCATGAGAAGACATTTCTTGACACAGCATAAGCTTCAACACGGTCTTCAAATCTCGCTCTCTTGATAATTATCCTCGCTTGCTTGATTGTAGAACCAATCACTTGATACTCTGCGCAAAATAGGTATGTCATAGCCACATTGACCACAAGTATGACCAATGAGATACACTTATCCTATGAGCTTTCATCAGTAACCAATAGGTGGATCTTCATATTGATGACATTTGGAAACTACTCATGTGCTTTGGCTGATCCCTAGCACGTGCGAACCTATAGAACTTTGGAATCAGCTGCGGAAATTTAGGTTAGCTGCAGAAAGTACACATTTTGATAGCTATAATCTAGTTAAGCCAATTTCATAAAGAAAAACATAGCTTGTAAGCTGATGATGGACTTTTACCTTTTTCATGTAATTGTATGAGCTGGGTATTCTTAATCCATGGAGAGATGAAATAGGGTGGAAATATGAACGAAATGAGTGGAAAAATGGAAGATAAACTTGTCAAAAAGAGAACAAATTGGATGTTCAACAAGCAGCTCCAACTCTCCCTAAGAAACTTAGTGCAAAAGCTCTCTAACTCAGCCCTTCAACAACCTCTCAAAATCTGCCCAGGAACTCCTTCAAAACAACCTGACAAATATGTTAATTTTGGGCAACTAGGTTCAAACTCCATGTTGTGATGCTCAAATGACAATGCCAATAGTTTTATTGGATTCCTCTTTCAGAGAGGTGCAAGATCGATCTAAATATCATCTTGATCGGATGAGTAGAACATGTATTTTGAATTTATTCCACATGTGCAAGGTCGACCTGATTTATCCCACATGCATAAGAGATGTGTCACACACCCTCACAAATGCCTATATATTGGAGAGACTTGGAGTTCATTTTACACACACATTTTGTGGAGGCATTTTTTCTTCTCTCTTGGATGGTGATGGAGCAGCGTTCTTGGTTCTGCATTTAGGGCATCTTGGTGCAACGTCTTGGTGGAGCATTCTTAATGAGACGTCTTGGGGTTGTGTGACACATGTGGGAAGCTGACCTTATGAAGACTTCGCTAGTTGAAGCATCCTGTTGATCGTCGTAACGCCACTATTCTTTATCTCTGCTTTTGGCTTGTCTTCCATCAATCTATTGGTATGTTCTATCTGCATCTTACTTTCATTGAGCCCTAGAAGTTTAAAGTAAATTTGCATCTACCATAGAACATCTTCAGAATTTAACAAAATATCTATCTAAACCCATTCAAGAAACTCAACTCAAGAATTTCAAGAAGCTCAAAAGAATAGTGTGAGTGAAATAGGAAGGGTTTCTTTAAATAGCTTTTAGGGGGGACTAAGATTGCTTTGGAGGTGGGCCATCCCACCAAACAAAAAACAAAAAAAACAAAATTATAATTAAATAGTTAAATATATAAAGAAAAACAAAAATTGAATTTTTGAGGTCCAATTCACATTGTACAGCTTCGTACAGACCCCACTCTAATAGCACTACCTCGAACTACTCCATTGTGTGTAGATCTATGGCTCCATGTTGCTAACCCTTCTACGTCAAGAAGTATTGTCCATCTCTATGGCTCCATCATAAATCGGCTC
The DNA here is from genome assembly GCA_034641835.2 of Pinus albicaulis. Classification (NCBI taxonomy): domain Eukaryota; kingdom Viridiplantae; phylum Streptophyta; class Pinopsida; order Pinales; family Pinaceae; genus Pinus; species Pinus albicaulis. The sequence continues at coordinate 95,833,802 of CM076572.1, read as the reverse complement.
ACCCTGCATGGATCTCGCCCATCCGCAACTTCAACGCTGGCGTCAAACCCCATGTTGTGCCTTGACCAACCCATGGACGAATGAAAACCCGCGGACCAGAAATAAGAATTAATTGTTTTTAAAGTGCTTTCCATCTCCACTTGAGAAGATTTCATAGCATTTAATGTTTTATAGTTGATAACAATGTTCAATATGTCAAAATAATATCCTTCACAAATAAACAATTCATAGACTACACGCCACCACTTAATCTAAGGTCCAACCTCAAGGTGACTAAGTTAATTCCTCACAAATAGAATGCTATTGCAAATGTTATTCAGAACAAGTCAGCAAATCTACCTCTCAAAGAAAGAGACAAATAAGATAAATATCAAAAATGTCCCCCTACCACAAACACTTTTCAGGAAAGCTTGGGAAAACGACTCCATGTCACACAAAATAATGGGAAGAAAGGAAATAATGAGAAACTGCCAAAAATCCCTCATAATAGATTCCCCTCTGCATGTTTTCATCCAGAACCCAAAAAACACTTTGCATAATGCTTCTCTCCATTGAAGAAAAAATGTCATTAAAATCTTCTCCCAAAGCCACTCAACCAAATTGAGCCTATCGGATTAACAATAGACCTAAGATTAATAATGCACACTCCAAAAAAGAACACCAGAAACCAGGATAAAGGCCTATTTACTGCCCTTAAATTGGCTGAACAGACACAACCCTCGAATACATTAGGGGGCATACTTATGTACAGACCTAATAGATGCCCTAAAGGCAAGACACAAATGATAACTATCATAATTACTCTTGTTCAACCAACTCTTCTTCATGATCCAGAACTTGATGTTATTTTATCTGTGCTAAAGATCTTTCTTCCTTGGTAAAACAACTGAAAAGAAATAAGACAACTGAAATGAAGCAATACGGCCATAACATGATCCATATTTAAGTTGTCCTCTATAGACTTAGTACCATGCAGATTTAGTGAATAATACTATTGTCTGGAATTGATGTATCAGAAGCAAGCAAGGAAAAAATAGTCAGGGATGCTAAATTTACTTGAATTCCATCGAGTAATTCTTCAAGAGCTTCATTTAGAGCCTCCAACTCCACAGAATTTTGGCCTGCAAAATTGACAATTTAGATTATACAAAGGAAGAAACTGGATTGCACAATTATACTATCTCACTACCAAATTACACTTCCATATGGAAAATGAAACCATAAGAGACTCAACAAGAGATCAAAACTAAATTCATGAAGAAAAATATCATTAAATCATTTTAAGATATAGATTATGAAATATACTAGGCTTAATGTCATTTCCCTCAAGATCCATAAGACTCAAATCATCTTCACTATCATCACTGTTGGATCCATCCTTAGCAGCACTTGAAGGGCCTCCCGGGGGAACAAGCGGGAGTACTTCAAAACACATGAATGATGCAAAAAATGAACTCTGCAACAGTTAGAACAGCCAATGAACTTACAGACCCATTGAAATTAACTCCGATAATATAGAAATGAAAAGGAACTGCAACAATTTCATTCACATGGCACACCTCATCTACAAGTAAAGGAATGAAAATAGTGAGCATTTTTGCATATGCTTCAGAGACAGTTGAAGTATCCGCACTGCTGCCACTGGAACCAGATCCTTCAAGCCAGACTGTCTGATTTCTTGATGCTTTAGTACTAGCACGAAGCTCATTTGCAAACTCACGGGCCTGTAGAATATGCACTCCACTGTTATGAAAAGTGTATATAAATACAATTTTGTTTCATTAGTCACACTTTCATTATCATAGGGTGTAAAAATATTAACATGTCCGAATTCCTTAATCAATTTTGATTTTTTGAAAAATAAGAGGATTCATTCATTGGACTTTGTGCAAAGGAATGAAAATCAGATGGCAACATAATATTATATCAACTAGGTATAGATTTATAATGAAAGGGAAGCAGTCCATGGGGTCTTGGTTAAACGGTGATAAGGCGGGCTGTTATAGCATATAGCACTCATCACAGATTCAATTCCCCTCCCCGATCGGGGTGATGTATCTGGACATGTTGATGAAAATGGAGTAAAAAAAAAAACGAGAAAAAAAGAGAAAATGAAAAGTACTACCAAGCTTACAAAAAAAAAAATAATGAAAGGGAAGCAGACCTGGATGCTAGTAGGAGGGGGCAGGTTTTGAGGGAGGAAAGTGTTAATTTGAGTAGCTTGGGAGGTACTCTAGTCTCCAACACCCTAGGGTACTGGGTTTGGGAGAAGTTTGACCCACATGACCTTTGTGGGCAGTGTACCCAAGCAGTGGTCTTTGCATCCAAAGTTGTGGGCACAAAACCAAGTGGAGATTTTGATGGTTTGATCATTGAGAGCATGTGGGGCACCCTTAAGGGGCTAAAGGGCACCAAAGGCTTCAATGATGTTGTTGGTTGAATGAAAAGAATTGTTGTCTTATGTTTTATTAGTGTTTAAACAAATTGTTTAGGTTGGCTTGGAGTTATGTGATGACCCTTGGTGGCTAAGGGAAACCCACCAAAAACACTATAAAATAAGGACAAAGTTGAGTTCATTCTCACCCATCCAAGTGCATTCAATCAAAGTGAAAGATAATCTGATCTGGACGCAGACCTAGAGGAGCTAATCTGAGTTGGAGAAGAGGACGAGTCTGTATCTTTTCTTGTGTTCTAGTTTGGACGTGTTAGGGAGAAGGCTGGCCGAGTTTATCTTTGAGATTTTGGGCATATGATTGTGCAAACATCTCTGTGATTCTGGCCGCATTGTTCTGTGTTTTTGAAGGAGGGCTAAGCCCCTGTAACATCTGCTTGGAAAGGGCCATGAGGCCTGTTTTGGAGGGCCGACAGGCCTGGTAAATGGTTGGAGCAAGGCCGCATTGTTTAAGAGTCAAGTGCAGGGATAACAAGGGCTGGAAGGGAGGTTACGCAGGGTTTAAAGGAGCTGTACAGGCCGAGTTGTAGGGAAGACCTGTGGCTTGTACAGGAGCCCTAAAAGATGGCCGTATAACTCAAGAAATTGTGCTCAGAACCGTGTGCTTTCCAGGCTGTAGCAGACGTCTTGGAATGGATGTTGATTAGTATTTCTATGTTGATGAATGCAAGGTGATGGGAGGTCTGTTCATTGTGTAATGAACAGCAATTTTGGTATGCCCTAGTTCTGTCTTCCTTATTGGTGTTAAGGAGCAGTAAGAGGGCTGTGTATAGTGCCCTAGAGATTGACTTTTGAAGCAGTCAAAAGGACAGTCAAGTGGCCTGGTTATTGTGCCCTGGTTCAGGGATTTGCAGTGGGCAACTTCAGTGATAACTCATAAGAGGACAGCAATAAAGACCATATGTGCTGGTGTTTTTGAGGAGCAAAGGACAGCTAGTGGGCAGAAGTTGAAAACCTTAAGATAGTGACCTTTTGGAGCAGCGAAAGAAATTGTGTGAAGGCAGCCTATGTTCAGTCATCTTGAAGCAGCGAAGAGTGATTGACAGAGGTGTATTGACAGCTGACGATACAAGTATTTCTGAGGATGCAGAAGACTTGTGAGAAGCAGAAGAGGACTGAAAGGATTGTAGTGTGAACCTTTAGCAAATCAAGACTATTTTGTTCAGGGAAAGATTGGTAGTCATGGTTGTTGATACCAATCCCTAGTTGATCTTGTAACAGGGCTGATTGTAAGGGCCATGATCCCTGGTACGGGAGCCCTAAGATTGTTGTATTAAAGTTTGTAATATAACAAGTTGGGGGTTAAAATTTGTCTTCTGTACTAGTTGATTCACCGTTATATGTTATTCCACTGTGCAAAGTGTTTGTGTTTAGCATTTGAGTGTGTTTGTGATCGTGATCTTAGACTCAAACCTGCTTCTTGAGTGCCGAGGAAAAAACAACAAAAAGAGACACATTATTGCATATCGCTTATAGATGAGCAGGAGAAAAATCTAATGATACAATGCCAAACCACTTACATCTATTGGACTTTCAGCTTTATGTCATTGACCCTTAATACTCCAGGAAGACACTTGGACCTCTTCAACAAGCAGATGATTACTATAGAACAAAAATTAGACATATATGCTGTTAAGAAAAGGAAGGCCAGCTAAAAGGAATAAAGAGAATGATGGTATAACATGTCATATATAGAAATCATTCTTGATTTTTCAAAAGAAGAAAACAACGAAGCACGTAGGAGCAAGGACCAAAACCAATTATGTGAATTAGCCCACTTAGATATCATGAACTGATTTGGCCAATTACTCTTATTCCTTACAAATGTTTTTGACATATTCCAGGAACAAACAAGCATTGATAGAAGAGTGAGTATCACGACAATGTGCATTCAATGTACAATGAAGGATTTCCATGGCCGTAGATTCTCCACAGTAGCAAAGCTGGTATTTAGGAGAAAACACTTGATAGATCAATCTAGATTTTCAATTTTGATATTACAAAGACCATCATAGGTTTTACTCACCTCACGACGAAGCAACAGGTTGAGAGAATGACAGTACGCTTTTCTCAGTGACCCCAAACAGCCTTTGTCAAGACTCTGCAAACGTTATCAGTTAGAAAGGTCCTACAGAAAAAAATATAAACCCATGAAAAACTATTAAATTTTATAGATTAGCCAATGCTCAACCAAGTCAACACCTTTAAGTGCTGTAGCATCCGTGCATATGTTCGGCACTTGTATCTCAAATCAGCATGATCCGGCCTTTTTAGCTGGCCTCTCTGGATATACAAATGAACATGTCCAGCACTATAAATCACCCTAATGAATCTCTATCCATAAATATTCATCTGGAAAGTCATCTGCTCATTTATAGCAAATTTACCTGAGAAAAGTATGTTTTGTCACTTATCATAAAATCCACTAAACTAGCAAAATAATCCCTCAGAAAATCAGATGCACTGCGAACAAATGTGGTTTTCAATTTCTCAAGCTCTGCACGCTTCTCCCTGACCTGCACATTGTATCATTAGATTCATTACCAAACCCAGAAATCAAATAATTGTCAACTTATGTCGGCATTATAATAAAAAAGGAATAACACGTTCTATAATATAATTAAAGAAGAGAAACCATATGGAATTTGGAAAATAATAAGCAAAATTAACTGAAAATCAGATTAAAATTACAACATATGATATGCATGAAAGAATGCACAAGATGTAGACTTGTGTGTCATAATCCCTTCACATACCGCCCGCATATTTGCATAGCTAGGATCCAAAATGGGTGGCTCTAAAGCACGCAAAGCATTAGCCAGCCAGTCACAAGCCTCCACATTTTGTAACATTCTTGCCTCATCAAACGAACCTCCTGTCAGTGAAGATGCATACTGCAAATGCAATGAGAATCTCAGATTAACAGACAAGATAAAGGTGTTGTCTATCCATATAAGCCAAAAGTGCATTAATTGAGTGACAGAATTCATGCTGACATTGAAAATACACAATATATCACACTCAAGCATGAGAGGTGGTTGAAAAAGGCCCAGTAATTGCAAATGCAGGCAAAACCAACCACAATAGAACTCAATGAGCTTACTCGATTGTAACACAACATACCTCAGGAGGAATATGCAAGCGCTCAACCAGCTTGTTAAGTTCTTCAATAAGAGATTTATTATTGACAGACTGCATCTCCATTTTATTATTTCTAGACTCTATCTGGAAAACACAGATTAATAAATATCAAACAATTGTGTGCCAAGAAGCAATAAAGGTTAGATTTGAAGTTTATAATGCAAGTACTCAGTTTCCTAAAACAGCATGAAAAAATAAGATATACCAGGAGCATCACATCGAGAATATATTATGAGGCCTCTTCAAGTGCTTGATAATGTGTGAAGGTAAAAGGCTTTCAATGACTCAACCAAGGCTCAACAGACGAGTGAGGCACTCACAATAGATATGCACATATTGCCTTCTTATCTAGGATTTTGATTGAAGAAACTCTAAACCTGTTGCAGTAAAGAGGGCTTGCCTGGAAAAAAGTAAGGGAAGCATGGCACCAAGGTTTCTGGCCAACTAAAGAAGCAGATGCAGAAGAACCATAAAAATATGTTAGAAATTAGGAGTTATAGAATTATGACTATATAAATATGTTCCGTAAGAGTGATATAATAATATAGCTACGGTAGGTACTAGAGAATAGGATTTAAATGAAATAGGTTTAAGGAAGAAAAGGCCTGAAGCGGGTGAAGGAAGAAAAGTCCTTATGCACAGAGCAGAGCTGGAATTCGTGTTCAATGATATCATCATGTATGATCTAATTTTAGCAATTGAAGGACTTCTATAAGATAATTGAGTCATAGATATTCTATGGTATTTCAATCTATCCCACTTCTGTAGGTCTTTCTGATGTGGTACCCTCCATGCTTAAGTATGTTTAATGCCACTAACCCAAGTTAACATAATTTATTCGTGTCATCAGATTCTCTCTGTAACAATTAATTTGGTTAGAAAGAAACTAAAACAATTTAATGGGAAAACATGTGCTCTATTGCCAATAATTATTTCTTGGATGAATAATTTACTCTTAGAGAACTCAGAACATAAGATGGTCAAAGATGAACTTCCATTTTGTTTCATAAGATGAGATAGATAATATAATTTTATTGATCTCTAACAAAAGATCACAAAATTAGGTGAAAGGGACTAAGATAGTACATCCACTGTTGGTACAGAGTGGCTCCCAAAAAAATGCTGAAAGAAGAAAGATAATAAGACCTAAGAGCGGGCTACTGACTAGCCACTAAATGTCATGCTAGAAAAATAAATAAATGAACTTACAGACAACAGAGAGTATATAAGATAAGATGCTGGTACAATGGGAATGCTATAAACTGAGCTCTAGTAGAACTACCATTGATAGTTGAGGAGGCCAACATCTTGGGGATAACATATAAACTGAGCTCTAGTAGAACTACCATTGATAGTTGAGGAGGCCAACATCTTGGGGATAACATTTCTGCCACCATCTTTTGACACTAAAGCATCCATTCTATGCTTGAAACGGTAGAGATGATGCAACTAATTGATTTAAACCTATTAAAAAAAAAAATCTCTAGCTCAAAATCACTCATTGACCTTTAACTGTAGTCTGAATCTATCGTATAAGTGTAAGAGAGTGGAGTCAAAAACGGCTATTATGAATTTAGGATTATTCTTCAAATATCTCAAACTGTATACAGATCCAGTGTTAACAGAACCAGACCAATTTTGCAAAAACCAGCTGGTCTAACCGATTTACAAGGGTTTCTGGTTCAAATCAACAGTTCAAACCAGAGGCTGTCTTTGTGTACTGAACCAGCCAATTCCATACAAAACCCACCAGCTTTGCATAGATCTGTACACCAGTGCATGGCACCAAAAAATTGACCTACCAAAAATTTACCAAATCAAAAAGAAAAATTACAACAACAACAAGCACCAAAACACTAAAATGAATGTTAGACCCTGAGATTGTCATCTTGGTAATTACTTGTAATATATAATTCTTGAAGGATAGAAAAGGAAAGATAAAGGAGAATGGTAGATAAGGAAACCTAATGGGGAGTGTCAACTTTTACTTAAATTTTAACATTACTATTAGTTGTGTGGATCCAAACTCATTGGATTTCATATGGAGAAAGTTGAATATCAGATCCCATTCAGAATTAAACAAACTTAGTTTTCAGAATTTCAGGATTGGCAAGAATGTAGCATTATCATTGGTTTCTATCCTGTATGAGGGTATGGGGTTGGCATCCAATCAAGAGCACTTAGCCATTTATGTACCTCAATGATAAAAATGGTATGAGAAGGACCTTCACTCGAGCAAAATCACTGATTAAGCATGTTAAAGAATTTTCTACCTTATTTTAATGCTTGGACTAGGGAGTTTCATCAAAATTGGAGAGTGTTGATTAATGTCCCTAGAGGGTTGATGTAGAGGAAAAGCTAGAGCCTAGAGGAGGGGGCAGAGGGCGCTACTGATGATGAGGATCCAAATATAGGCGATGATTTTGATGATATGTAGTTTTTTGTTGTAGCATGATGTTTTCTGAGACTAGAGGCCATTTAGAGCCTGTTTATTTATGTATTTCAGTTCAGATATGGACTGCACTCGATGCTATTTTGGTCATATGAACCCTTGCAAATTGTTATATACACGAGTATACATGAATAAACAAGGCACATTTGCATCGAGTGGTTTGGATTCACAGGGGTGTACATGGAAATATTTTTTAAATAAAATGTGAAAATTTTATGTATTTTTTGGTTGTCCAGATTTTCTTCAGGTATTTTTCCTGTTCCGCTCTGGTTCTTACCACTTTCCAGTTCCTGGGGTCCACCACTAAGGTGATCAGTCCACCTCTGATAACATTGAACTGATCATGGTAAATGCTTTGAAAACCTTGGAATCATGCAATGGGATAAAGAGATCCTAACAACTTGTGCAAAGGCACATATTGAAAGACAATTTGATAATCTGTTTGCTGGTACTGTTTGCGAATGCCCTGTCCAAACAGAGCTGATGCAAAAAAATAAAAGATGCAAACCAAAGCCTACCGATTCAATATCCTCCCTCATGTGTCTGAGTTTCACATTGAAAATATTCAGCCACTCATCCATGTCTTCTACACAAACCATAGCTGAATCAAGACGTTGCAAAACCTGAAAACATTTCAAAACATGGTTATGGCGCCTATCGAAATATGGAACATAAAAGAAGACAAAGCTGACGAACACTGCATATAAAATCCTAGCATCTTTTTTATTAAATCTCATCATGAACTTTAACACACTATTAAGCACTGAAGTATCTGAGACAAATAACAAGCTTGACATAGGGAAAATACAGAAGCTTAGCATCTGCTTATTAAATCTTGTCATGAACTTAAGCCAACTATTCAGCACTGAAATAACTGTGCCAGACAACAAGCTTGACATAGTGAAAAGGGACATCTACTCTATCATATTCATGAAAACAAAGGTCTACCTCTTCTACTAAAGGTTCACTCTCCAAAATAGCATAAACATTAGCTGCTTCTAAAGCAAGTAGCTCTCGCTTTAGACGCTCAGAAAATGCCTCAGCTTCATCAACACCCATGACATACCTGTCATACAAACAAAATAAATACAATCATGCCACAAGACAACCATGTTCAGTAATCAATGAAACAACTTTAAAGATGAAGATAATGTTAAATTTCAATCCACGCTAAGCAGATTCTGCACTTAGATAAATTAACTTAAACCTAGATAGCTTGACAACTGAAAACCTCAATCAAAACTGTTAAATTTCCACAAAAATCTGCAACCACTTAGATGAATATCCGAAAACTGAAATCTAGTTTACTTTCACCAAGATAGAGTTTCTTAACAATTCATAAACAGTGGGATAAAAACACAGATAAAAACACATGCACAAATTGACACACTTATTTTCTCAGGAAACCCAACAGGGAAAACCTGCTTGCTTGATGTGGCTATTTTATTGATTGTTCTTGAGCAGTTGGATCTATTACAAAGCAATCTGTCTTTTTGAGAAAGTGTTTTGCTTCTCTCTCAAATCTCAGCTAATACAATTGATCTTGGCTGTACTTGATCCTGCTTCATCTAAACCCTCTAGCACACAATTCTTTCTCTGCTGCCTCCTTGAATTTCTCAGCAAAACCTACTCTCTTCTGCTTGATCTTTGTGCACTAGAGGCTCCTTAATCCTTGCACTTAGGTCCCCATTTCCTAGCATACATGAGCCCCTATTCTCTAGCGCCCCATCTAAATGTTCAGCGAAAGCTTGGGTAGAGAAGCTGGACATTTATTTTCAGCTTAATCAGATGGCAAAGGGGAAGGCCATCAAGGTGGCAACGCTGCACCTTGAGGGAGAGGCCCATGACTGGTGGTTCCATGGGATGGCCACACTGGGACACTCAGTAGTGACAGCGTATGCGGAGTTTACACAGAGATTGGTGGAGCGGTTTGACCGGATGGATCCGGAAGAGCATTTTGTCGAGCTGACCAAGCTCAAGCAGACCAAGAACCTGGAAACTTACATTTCCGAGTTCTTGAGACTTTTAGTGATGGTACCCGACTTGTCCTCAGCTAGGAGGATTTACATGTTCATTGATGGGTTGGCAGAACCTCTGCGTGGGCTAGTCAAATCCACGAGGCTTGCTACACTTCAAGATGCGGTCGGGAGGACGAGAGATTTGCAGGATGCTTTGCCCAGGACCAAAACTCCTTTCCCCCAGAAACCGGCATTTCAGCCAAGGGGAAGGGCACGAGAGTTCCACCGCCAAAGGGGAACCAAGGCCGGGGACATTTGGATGATGATACCCGAAGAGACTTGAGACGGAGGAAGTTATGCTTCACATGCCAGGAGCCATGGGCACCAGGTCATCGATGTGCCGCAGGGAAGGCACATTACATAGAAGTCTTATTCGACAGTGAGGAAGAAGAAGATGCCTATGAGGGGATAGAGGGAGAGGCCAGCACTGTAGTGGAGACAAGGGATCATCCACCACCTCCTCCCCCAGGAGCAGGAGGAGCAACATTTGCACCCACAGGAGGAGTCCTTGCATCTTTGCGAGGAGTTAAGAAAGTAGTGACAACTAACGTGTCCGAACGCAGATGGGTGACGAGCGTCAGCCGATTCTGGTCGTGAGCAGGGGCGACTCACTTTGGTGATGCCCGGTGGTAGAGAGGGGCATACGAACGGAAACTTTGATGGCTTTGCGGTACTAGTACCGGTGCTAAACTGTACGGAGTGTGCTAAATACGTTAGGCATTAGCAATGACAAGGACCTATAACATAATGACGGTCATTTTTTGTGGTGGACATTCAAGACATAACGTGGTCTTCCAGGGACGCGATGGTTGATCACGTTGGAAAAATCGCCATGATGAAAAGGCTGAAGATGGGTGAATGACAAAGAAGAGCGGGCCAGCATGTGATGATACGAAACGTACACGGATATCCTCAAGATAGTTTCGACACTGCCCGGATGGAGAAAGAAGCTTAGGAAGGAGACATAGAGGGTGAGGCATACGGACGAGCTTTGGTGGCTTTGCGGTACTAGTACCCGGTGCCCGAAACTATGCGGTTTAGGCCTTAACTCCGGCATTAACAATACTTAATATGGTAGAAGGAAGAACATCTGGGGCATGAAGACGGAGGAGGCTTTCACGATACTAGTACCGAGGTGCCGAGCTATGCGGTGTGCTAAATACGTTAGGCATTAGCAATGCCAGTGGTAAAGGAAGGAGGAACATCTGGAGCAGAAGGAAACTTTGATGGCTGCCCCGGTACTAGTACCGGTGCTGAAGGCTATGCAGTGTGCTAAATACGTTCCGGCATTAGCAATGACCATGGGGACCTACACTATGACAGATCATTTTTTTGTGGTGGACATTCCAGACACCAACGTGGTGCTGGGAGCGCAGTGGTTGATCACGCTGGAGAAGGTCACCACAGACTAGGAGACTTTAGAGATGGAGTGGACGAACAAGAAGAGCGGTAAGCATGTGATGATCTGAGGCATGCACAGATATCCTCCGCAGATAGTTTCAGCACACCGGATGGAGGAAAACTTCTGGAAGGGAGACATAGAGTGGGCAGTAGAACTGCGTATTTCAGAGGCAAGGGCCACAAGGCAGGTAGTTCACCCAGATGTGCAGTCGATTTTGGATAGGTCTTCCACGATTTTTGGGGATATACCACCAGGATAGCCACCGGACCAGGGGTTCAAGCATACCATTGAGTTAGAGCAGAGTATTCAAGCTGTGATCACCACACCCTATAGGCATCCCAAAGCCTACAGGGATGAGATTGAGAGAGACATTCACGAGCTCTTAGCACTGGGACACATCTGGCCCAGTACTAGCCCATTTGTTTTTTCTGTTGTATTGTTGAAGAAGAAGGATGGCACACTGAGGATGTGCATCGACTATCGGGCTCTCAACAAGAAGACGGTGAAGAACCGATACCCCATTTCGCGGATTGACGAGTTGATCGATGAGATGAGGGGATCGAAATTCTTCTCCAAGATCAATCTGAGGTCGAGATACCATCAAATCCAAGTGAGGGACCAAGATGTCCCCAAGACTGCTTTCAGATGCCATTATGGCCATTTCAAGTTTTTGGTGATGCCCTTCGAGCTAACCAACGCATCGGCCACTTTCCAGTCTTATATGAACCACATCTTTCGTGGTCAGCTGAGGAAGTTCGTGCTGGTGATCTTTGATGATATCCTTATCTACAGCCGCACTTGGGAGGATCACCTACAGCACATTGAGGTTGTACTGCGTATTTTGGAGGAGCAACATTTCTATGCTAAGCTCTCCAAGTGCGAGTTTGGGTTGACAGAGATGCTCTATTAGGGGGACATCATTGGGGTGGACAGAGTGAGAGTCCACGAGGAGAAGATCCAAGCCATCCGGGAATGGTCAGAGCCAAAGAATGTGACAGAACTCCGAGGATTTGTAGGCATCTGCACCTACTACCGGAAGTTTGTCAAGGGATTTTCCCAGCTTTTTGCACCCCTCACAGATCTCACCAAGAAAGGGGCATTCAGTTGGACTGATACAGCGCAAAGAGCCTTTGACAGGCTCAAGGAGGTGATGAGTAGATGCCCAGTGCTGGCTTTGCCAGATTTCATGCAGCCCTTCATTTTGGAGTGTGATCCTTCAGGAGAGGGGGTGGGCGTAGTTTTGATGCAAGGAGGCCACCCCATAGCCTTCGAGAGCAGGAAGCTATTTCCGCATGAGAATTGTATCCTATATACGACAAGGAGACGCTGGCCATTATGCATGCACTGGCCAAGTTCCGGCAGTATCTGGTGGGCAACCAGTTCCGAGTGAGGACTGATCACAATAGCCTCTGGTTTTTCCTTGAGCAGAAGCAGTTGTAGGAGAGGCAGCAGAAGTGGGTCAGTAAGATCCAGGCTTATGACTTTGACATCGAGTATGTCAAAGGGGAGAACAACGTGGTGGTCGATGCTCTATCACGCAGACCGGCAGCGCTGTCCTTAATGAGCATAGATACGGACTAGAGGGCTCAACTACTAATAGAGTACTCCAAGGACCGTTTTGCTTGTGAGGTGTTGGATTGTCAGATCACATATGACAGGTACAGGGGGATGGATGAGGTTATTTACTTCAGGGATAGGATCTTCTTGACTGGGGATTCTCAGCTCAAGGAGAAGATATTGTGTGCCTCCCATGATTCACCATTGTTGGGCCATCAGGGATTCACAAAGACCTATAGGGCTATCAGGGAGAGGTTCTCTTGGAGAGGCCTCAAGGAGGACGTACTCCGACATGTCAGGGAGTGCGAGGTATGTCAGAGGAACAAAGGGGAGATGAGTCACTCAGCCAAATTACTACAGTCACTTCCCATTCCGGAAGGAAAGTGGGAAAGCATCTCGATGGATTTCATCACTGGGTTGCCCACGGTGCAGGGCAAGGACTGCATCTTTGTGGTCATTGATCGACTAATGAAGTATGCTCACTTCTTCGCCATATCAGCACAGTACACAACTGCAAAGGTGGCGGAGCTGTTCGTCCGTGACATTTTTAGATTGCATGGTCTTCCAAAGACCATCGTCAATGACGGGGACAGTTGTTTCATGGGTAGCTTTTGACAAGAGCTCTTTCGTTTGGTGTGTATAGAGTTGACTCCTAGTACCAGCTATCACCCTCAGACAGATGGGCAGACAGAGATAGTGAACAAGTGGATGGAGGGCTACTTGCGAAATTATGTCATGGGGCAGCAGAAGGCATAGCTGCGTTGGCTGCATTTGGGAGAATACTGCTACAACACCACTTTCCACATGTCTATTGGTATGTCTCTGTTTTATGCTTTATATGGATATCATCCTCTGACTTTTGCTAATGTTATGTTTGGAGCTAGCAAGGCCCCCAGGGCCAAGTACTGGATCCAAGAGAGTCAGGATATACGTGGAGCACTTAAGGATAACTTAGTCACAACACAAAATCAGCAGAAGCTATATGCCAACAAAGGGCGGTTAGAGAGGTAGTTTGAGGTAGGTGACTTGGTCTACCTACGACTTCAGCCATACCGGCAATCCACGCTGAAGCAAAAAGGGGCCGAGAAGCTCAAGCCCCGCTTCTATGGACCTTACAGGGTGATCCGCCGGATAGGGGAGGTTGCTTATGAGTTGGAGCTGCCAACAGGTAGCAGGATACACAACATCTTCCATGTATCATGCCTGAAAAAAGCATTGGGGTAGCAGGTAACTGCGACAGAGGAGCTTCCGCCTACAGATGATGAGGGGCATTTGGTGTTATAGCCAGAAGCCATCTTAGACAACACGGAGAGACAGCTGCAGAGCAGGACAGTCAAGGAGTAATTGGTGAGATGGAGGAATTTGCTGGATGAGGATGCCACTTGGGAGAGTGAGAAGATTTTGCAGCATCCATCTTTGCAGTTGCATGAGGACAAGCAACATTTTGGCAGGGAGGACTGTAATATTCCCAATTAGTAACTGCCAGCAGCTAATTAGCAAAGATGAAAGATCGCGATCGGGATAAAATCGCTGAGGGGAAAAAATCGGAAAAAATCGTAAAAATCGGGAAAAAATCGGCACATACAAAAATATTCATTTTTTTTTCAATTTTTTTAATATCTAAAGCATCTACAGCATAAAATAAATGCATTGACACATAAATATGAAAAAAAAAACTAATATATAAGATGTGTAATATCATGTCTAGTGCTACATCACACATAAAACTGAATCCTGTCCTGAATACTAAGTCCTGAGTCTCAAGAGTCAACTCAGCCTCAAAATATCAACAAAAATATAATAATGTATCTCACTCATATCATGAGTCATAATGTCATATACAAAGGAATGTAAATGCACCATATAACCTATGGTCCTATACTATTGATTTCCTCTGCCCCTCTTGCGAGAAAATACAACAGCTTTGCCTTTCTCTCTAGATGAAGAAGCTGGCGGGAGTGGCAATGGGCTCTGTCGTGCTCTAGAAGTAAAAAATGAAGCACCAGAATGGGAACCTGAACCACTAGGAGCTAAAGGAGGCAGACCACGTCCTCTACCGGTAGTAGTGGTAGGTGGTGTCACCTCCTCCTCCTGCTCCTCTTCCTCCTCCTGCTGTTGCTGCTCCTCCTCGTCCTCCTCCAAGTCCTCCCCCTCCACTACCTCCTGCTCTATCCAATCAGGGGCTGACTCCATGACAGGCCTCTCAGCCTCAACCCTCCATTCAGCAGTGGTGTCAATCGCATCTAAAGAGATGGCCTCCATATCAGGGGTCCTCTCAAGTTGTCTCACCCACAATCTAAGATTGTAGTAGACGTAAACCATGTCATTGAGCCACTGACCCTCCAACCTGTACAAGGGTCATAAATTAATAAATTAAATATTTAAAAAAAAATATTTAATGAATTCAAAAAATCAGTTGGAAATTGGAATATGTTAAGTTTTTTACCTGTTGTGCTTTTTGGTGTGTATTTTTTCAAATACACTCCAGTTGCGCTCGCATTCTGAAGCGCTACATGTTTGGCTGAGTATTCTAATGGCAAGTTTTTGGAGTTTTGGTAATCTGCCACCGTAGCTCCTCCACCATGCATCTACAAGTTACAACAAATAAGATAAACTTATAAAGTTACAAACATAAGAAAATTTTTAAAATAATGAAAATCTTACCTGGCATTTTAGTAGTCCTATCCTGGACAGCCATGTCGAAGCTCAAGGTGCCACCTGCCATTCTGCATACCTCCATCTCTTTGGATATCTCTGCACGTTTTGATGAATTTGGCACCATCTTCTGAACACAAGTGAAAAAGCCATCCATGACCTCAGCATCAAATAGAAAACCACATGAATAAGCAAATGCGGGGTTCAGGAAGAGCCCTGCAGCATGAATGGGACGATGGAGTGTGTTGTTCCATCGATCATCGATCACTTCCCATAAAAGAAGTTGTCTCTGAAACCCATCATCACCCTTATCATCATAATAGCTGCGAACAGCTTCTTTGGCCCTATCCATGGCCTCATACAAGTAGCACATTGCGGGCTTCTCTCCATCCACCAATCTAAGAACCTTTACCAAAGGTTCACTAATGCTGCACACCTCTTCCACTCCAGCCCAGAAACTTTCCTGATATGACACCAACCTGCAGATGGCCTGTCCCTCTGATTTGCGGCTGATAGTCAAAGCACGCCACTCATCTGAAAGAAACATTCTCTTCAAATCCCACTTAGAATTCAAGAGGGATTGAAGAGATATGAAAGTAGTGGCAAATCGTGTAATAGCAGGCCGCACCAACTCCTTCTTGTTGGTGAATGTCCTCATCAAATGAAGCACAGATCCATGGTTATATATAAATTTTGTGATTCTCTTTGATGATTCTACAATATCTTTGACAAAATCAAGCTTTCCGATGTCCTCCAACATCAAATCAAGGCAATGTGCAGCACAAGGTGTCTAAAATATGCTCGGATACCTCTCCATAAGCATCTTGCCAGCAGAAACATAGTTTGCAGCGTTGTCCGTTATGATTTGGACAACATTTTGGGGCCCAACCTCCATAATCAACACATCTAATAAATCACATAATAATCTTGCATCTTTGACATGTGCAGATGCATCAACGGATTTCATAAACATTGTCCCCTTGGGACAACTGACCAAGAAGTTAATAAGGGTCCTACCCCTTTGATCAGTCCAACCATCTGACATCACAGTGCATCCTGTGACTTCCCATGATACCCTTAACTCTTCCAATCTCTTGGTGCAGTCAGCTTTCTCATTTTGCAGAATGCGCCCTTTAAGGTCATGATATGTAGGGGCTTTGTATCCTGGGCCAACAACAGCGATAGCATCAATCGTAGCCTGATAAAATGGATTGTTCCTGGCAACATTGAAAGGAATATCACTCCAAAGAAACAGTTTGCCCAACAATTTATCAGCTTCTTCCTTCTCCTTTCTTTTAATAAGGGAGGAGATAGATGGCTGTGCCCCGGGAGTGGTTCTAGGAACAAAAAATGAGGAGGCAGCTACGGGGCTGCCTGTAGAAGAGGCTGATGCTGAAGAGCCACTACCACTCTCACGGTCAACTCCAAACCCTGATATTTGACTTTTCAGAGCTGATTTGTTGAGTTTAGTGGTTTCTATTTCTCCCAATGAGTTCATGGCTCTTTTGATTATTTCTGCATTGGTGTTTTTGCAAGGGCCTACTTCATGCCCAGGAATTTGTGCCAGGTGGTATTTCAACCTGTATATCCCCCCTGCCATGTGTTGACCACATAATTTGCAAGTCAAGTTTAATCGGTCAAACCCGTGATCAGGTTCACCAAATTCCCATAAAGGATCTAATTTCCTTAGCATGTTGGAAACTTTGAACTTTGAATGTTGAAATTTGAACCTAGGGCACAAGAAAAATTGCAAGTTAAAAAATAAAATAAAAAAATTACAATTTTACATACAACATTTTCATTTTTCATTTTTTTCACAAAAAAAAACCATCAATTCAATGCAAAAATAATGGGAAAAAATACATGTTGAAACACAAGCAAAAATAATGGGAAGAAACTAAAAGCACAAGAAGAAATATAAAAAACAAAATTTAACAAACAATTTTTTGCATTTTTGACCAAAATAAACCCTCTCCTCTCAATAAAACAAAAACAAAAAAAAAAAACACAACCAAATTCAATCACAAATGATGAAAAATACATGGGTAATAGAAACCCATGGAAGAACAAGAAAAAAACAAAAAAAAATGGGTCAAATTTGATGCCCATACCTGGAAAAACATTTTGCCGGAGACACTTGGTCCAAATTCGATTTTTGTTCGCTTGGCTTGCAAGAAATTCTTCACTTTTGTCCAATCTTGGGCTTGTAAATCACGTATCTCCCTCCTTGGCTCTCCTCCTTCCCTCCTTGGCTCTCATAAGCAAGTCTGTCCAACTAAAAATGAAAAACAAAAAACCAAAAATCACATTATAAACTCGTTGTTGGAGGTTGCCACGATTTTTTCCCTTCGACTCGCGATTTTTACGATTTTTTCGCGATAACGATTTTTTCAAAAAATCGTTGAAAAAATCGTTGAAAAAATCGCCGATAAAATCGGCAGCCCAAAAAACTCGCGATTTCAAAAAATCGCGATTTTTTCATCTTTGCTAATTAGCAATATTAATTTTGCTTAGATTTTGCCTTTCTAATGTTTAGCATGAAATAAAGGGGGTGATGGGACCCATAACCCAAACATAGGATAAAATAACTCCCTAAAGTCACTTAGACAAATTCAGATTTCATCATGGGGCCCAGGGGAGCCAAGTGACAGCGCAGGGAGAGGGACAGCGTGGAGGCAGCGTGGGCCAGGCAGCACAGTGGCAGCGTGGGCCAAGACAACGCAGTCTAGTGGGGACAGCGTGGCCATAAGGGGCCAGCACAGTTGAGTGGAGCCCAAGGGAGAGCTAGGCTCTCAAGCATAAAAGGAGGTTGAGGCTAACCATTCAGTCATTTTATTATGCATCTTCTGATTTTCTGTCTATCAGACATTGAGCATGCTTACGCTGTTTAACGAAGTCTGCAAGTGTTTTTCAGCACGCGGGTGTCTCCGAGCGAAGATCCCAACCTCAGCCTCAGGGGACTTCGAGTGCCCGCTCAGGTGAGGAGATCCACCATTGATTTTCAGAGCAGAGCATGCAGTACCTTTCAGCCAAGAGCACGCAGTCACTAAGGCAGCGCAATGCCAGTCACATTCACGGATTACGCAGTGTTGGGAGGAGGCAGCACCGAGAGAGAAGGGAGATTAGGTATTTCAGCCTGGGAGTAGTTTGAAGGGATCGGCCCTTCACCAATCATCTTTTGCAGTAGGAGGAGGCCAGCATTTTCAGTTTGACAGTTTAGGGCCAGCGTACTCACCTGGAGTACGTGATTTTCCCAAGGGGGTCAATTTCAGGGTCAGCCTTTCCAGAATTCCTTCCTGGGTTTTTCCGGGTTTTTGGAGGAGAGCTCATATCCAAAGTTTCATATTTTTCTGAGCAGGGGAACAGCCCTAGAGAGCAACTCCATTCCAGATAGAGGCAGTAGTTGAGGCAGCAGCAGCTCAGGGAGTTACGCAGTCATAGAGAGAGCAGCCATTCACAGTGGGATTCTGAGAGTATTTTCAGCTTGCCTTGAGCAAGCCAAGGTGCCATCATTTTGATCACCTTTGTACACATTTTCCTCTTTCAGATTATAATAAAATGGCTCAGCTTATCTCCATGTTGGCAATGTTTTTATGATATCTCTCTATTTGTTGTAGTTATTGTTTATGTTGCTTTATATTGTTGTTTATTTCCTATTCGGAATATTACGGCAAAAATACAGATCCCTTCAGAGGCTCAGTGTTGGCTCTGCGCTGCTCAGCGTAGCTCCTATGCTGCCTCTTTTGCGTCCTCTTCTCTGCCTTCTCTGCGATGTATTCTCGGCTTAGGAAAGATCTCCAACCGGAACTATCTCTACCCCTCACTGCAAGAATCAACTCGATGATCTCTCTGGCTTCTTTATGCTGCTCACTTGAAAAATTGATCTCTAGACTCTCTCTCAATGTATTTTCCAAATGCCCATCGAAGTCCTCCTTATAATCTTCTCGTTAGATAACCAACGGCCCAGATTAAAACATAATCAACGGCTTAGATCATATTGACTCAATCTCCGTCTTTTTCTAGAAGATTCACACCCAATTCTATTAATATACTTTAATTATTTTAATTCCCTAAGTTTAGACTTAGGCTCTCATTAAAAATAATTAATTATTTTAATAAAACCCCATCCGGGTGGAATTTCCCAAAACGCTTTCTGGGTATTCTGGAATACATGCGTCTAAGCCTCCCTGCAAAATTTGAGACTTAGGCACATCCGACGCTACCAGAAACCAACATCATCTTGGGCCACCAATGTTCATCCATGCCATCTGCCTTTTTTAAATATGTTCACAAACTAATGATTGCTAAAGCTTCCATCGAAAACAAACCAACCTCCACTAGCAAGATCTCATATGGGACAAATGATTTGAATTTAAGGTTAATAGTGATTAAGTGTTTTTGAATTCTTTCAACCTGTCTCCATTTGTTGTCTGACATGATGCTCCCCCTAACTTTGCACCCATAGAGAACATTCAGAGTGACTAACAATCCAAAAAGAGTATTCTTGGTTTTCCAATCCCGTAATTTTGCTTTCCTGCATCTATTTTTAAGAAGGTGAGAAGCTCTCCATCCTCCTTCAATCCTTTCAGTTTTGCATGTCTCCCAACTGAGCCTGTTGTGAAAAACAATTCCAAGGTGCTTGTTCTCTTGCACTAACTCCAAGGCTTTTCCCTCAAAAATAATGCTAACTTCTTGTTTTTTCCACTTCAAAGAGATCATGACTTTAGTTCTGCTAGTGTTCACTTGCATCCCCACCTCTTGACAGAAGAGCTCTAATGCCATCAAATGCTCTCTCAAGCCATGAGAAAATTTCGCAATTAGAATAGGATCGTCTGCATATAGAAGAAGCTTCACCACATATCCTGCTAATTGAACAGCCTCGCCACTAGTGTTGTTCACCCATTCTTCCACCTTATCAATTAATAAATTGAAAAGCGTAAGGGAAAGAGGGCACCCTTGGTTAACGCCTATGTCACTACCAAAGCATTCAGAAAAGCCCTCCTTAGTTCTAATGTTTGCGCTAACTTTCTCGTAAAGTTTATGGACAATTACTCTATACTCCCTTGGGATTTCGAGCTCTTCCATTCTTCTCCAAAGCTTATCTCTAGGGACAGTGTCAAAAGCTTTCTTGAAGTCAACAAGGAAGCAAAAGGCCTCCTCGCTCTGGACATCCCAAACTTTTTCGATGAAGTGCCTAAGAGTGATGCAATGATCAATGGTAGAGTGCCTTGGCCTAAAACCAGC
Source organism: Pinus albicaulis (assembly GCA_034641835.2). NCBI lineage: Eukaryota > Viridiplantae > Streptophyta > Pinopsida > Pinales > Pinaceae > Pinus > Pinus albicaulis. The sequence goes on along the minus strand of CM076572.1, from coordinate 95,812,881 downwards.
TTTCCCTTTAGCTCGTTTACCCTCATTTTCTGCCTAGTTGCTGATTCTACGCTCCAACATGCTCCCAAACAATTTTCCAAGAGGATTGACCATAATAGTGTGGTAATTAGCAGGATTATTGGTGTCTCCACTTTTGTAAAGAGGTATAACCACTTTCAGATTTCAAACTTCTACGATCTATATTTTGTTTTGGTTTTGCTTTGGGATCCATCGCATTAAATAAATTTTAGTATCGACATTTCGAACCGTCCAACGAGGTTCATTATCGAGATAGAAATGTGAGAGAAACTGATCTCAGGAGAGGTGTATAAATAGGGAGGGGATGAGAGAAAAAATGAGCCGGCAGGATTAATGAGTTGTTTTTTATTGATTTGAGATTTATTGTTATTTTATTTAAAAGTATTTTCAAATAATTAAAATTTATTGTTTACGAAAAATTATAGAAAATTTCCCTTTATAAAGTATTGATTGCATTATATTGTCTTGTTATTAAAAAAAAAAAATTGAATTTTTTTAGAAGGTTTAATACATTTTAAAGATTAAAGATTAAAGAGGCTTTGTATTTTAATTTTAACTTATAATTGTTATTAATTATAGCATGATAAATGAAGATTGTAGATTAAAGGGTAACCACGCTCGTAGTCCATTCCACTGGAAAATTACCTTGTGTGATCTTGTTGAATATCCTTTTAATGATTGGAGCCAAGGTCTCAACACCCCACTTTAAAACAAAATCCTATAAACCATCAATGTCTTGAGCCTTACCACTTCCTAAATTTTTCATACCCCGCTTGACCTCCTCCACTGAGAATAACTCGGTTGTAGAGTTGATTATGGGGGGATTACTTTTCTCTTGATCTCTCTCATTGAGGAGCTTCACATAATCTAACCACTGGGCAACTGATACATTATTGTCTGTTTTCTTTGTCTTTTGTTGTAGCTCCCGCCAAAAACCTTTGGATTTGTTCTTTCCCAAAGCAATTAATTCATTCCTTCTCGCAACCTGGTAACTTTCTTTTTTAGTTTTAATCAGATTTTTATACTTCTTCAGGGTTTCACTATTTGTTTCCTTCCTAAGAGACCTTTTAGCAGCCTTGCATTCTTCATCATACCAAGGATTAGTTGATACTTTATTCTTAGGCCGAGATATTTTGCACACCTCTAAGTCTTTGTGGATTAGAGGGATCAATATACTGCTGCAAAAGCACTCTGTTCCTACGCTATCTTCTTTGACATCTGTGTTGTTTTTTGTCCCCTGAAAGTGTTGTTCCAGGGCCGCAGCAAAGAGCTCTTGATTCTCTTGGTTCATGAGGATTCTTCCGCTTGCATGCGCTTTCTTTTGAGATTGTTGGGTCTACACTTTTTGTAGCTCACTTGTGTGCATGCCCAACTTAATAAAGAGAGGCAGATGGTCTGAGTTCATCTCAATAGAACAAGCCCCAATCCTGAAATCCGACAAATTGCAGATCAAGCTCTAGGAGCATATCATATAGTCCACCACACTTTGTCCATTGTAATTTTTACATGTGATGCCACCAAATCTCGGCCAAGATTTCATGCCATTGCAAATAACCATGTCGTAGAGGCTACATAAGCCTAACAACTCAATGCCAAAGTGGGACACAATCTCATTCCCATCCTAAGAGGTCCGTGTCCACACGTGATCCTTAATCTCCTCTAACCAAAGAAGGTTGTTGTCCATATTCTCATCACTTCCCAATTGAATAGACTGATTGTTTACTGTCCTAACACTAAAGTCCCCAATTAATACTATATCTCCTAACATCTTGAACGCATAGATATCTCTTTTCAAAGCACCAAAAGGGTCTTCGTTATCTAAATTTGACTTCTCGTAAAACTTTGAGTTTTTTGCGCAAAGTAACATGCAGTCGCCCTGAATGTTACTTTGTTGTTAGTTATACTCAACCCCATGAGTAACTTCCAAAACAAAATGGCCTCGCATGATGCCAAGTTGGTTGCCATGTACTTAGGCTCAACAAAACTCAATGCAACTGACTTTTGTTTCCTATTGAACCAAGAAACAACTCTAGACCCCAAGTTGAAATAGGAACCTCAAGTACTTTCCTATCAACTACGTTTCCAACCCATGCACCATCCGAATAACCAACGAGCTTCACTACATCTCCCTGGATATAGCTCAATCCATACTCAATAGTTCTATGCAGATATCTTAGGACATGTTTCACTAACACCCAATGCACTCACTTTGGCTCAACCATAAACTAATTGAGTGTATTGAAAGCAAAACATATATTTGATCTAATATTGACAAAATACATAAGACAACGAATCAGATGCCTGTATAAAGTGGGGTCCACTGCCTCTGACTTGGAGGTATAGGCCCGCTTTCTGAATTCCAAATCTTTTCAAGGTCTCCACAATTTTTTCCTGTAACGACCATCTATGAAGGTCACATAGTAGTTGAACCCTTGAACAAACATAGCTGATATGGGACCACTTACATCTGAATGGATCAAGTCCAAGATCCACTTGGACCTGCTATCACTACCGGGAAACACAATCTCGATGCACTTGCCCATGGCACACTGCTTGACCACATCATGTTGATCTGTACTAAAACCAGGGAGCCTTGTCACAACCTCCCTAAGCACTTTGAGTGCTCCATGGTGCAAGTGTGCATTCTCTTATCCCACAGCTCACCCAAGTCACGATTATCGTTGTTGTTGCTCAACAACACTTTGGCTGGCTTGAACTAAAGTTTGTACAACTTGTTCTTTCTCACTTCAAGCACCTTTGTTGTGCTGAAGCTGGAACCCTTGCGACAAATATACACCTTTCCATCTCGGAAAATCACCACATAACCCATGTCCTCCAAGGCTGAAACAAAAATCAAATTGTTCGTTAACCCTGGAACATACAGCACATCATTTACCAGTGGTGGCTTCCTGGACTCCCTTTGAAACTTAATAGTTCCACGTTTTGTTAGCGTGCATTTGGCATTGTCACCAAGCTCAATGTGGATGTCCAAACTGTGCTCCTTCAGACTCGTAAAGTAATCTCACACTCCAGTTGTGTGACATGAAGCGCCACTGTCAACATACCACACGTTGGTGGCCATTGAACTAAAGAGACATGCGATGAGAGAAAAATCATCCTCAAATATGGCTGAAAACTCGTCCATCTCAGTTGTATCAACAGCGTGCTTCTTTTGTTTTCATTTTTTCTTGCTAGGGCACTGGCTGGAAAAATGCCCTAGCTAGTGGCAAGCAGAGGATTTCACTTTGCTAGCATCAAACTTTGTTTTATCGCCCTACATGGTAGCTCATTCAATGGAGCCTTTCTTGGCCTTTCCCTTGCCCTTAGAGGTTTGAGCCAGGGTCTCTTCCTCCTCACCCTTCTTTTGATCTCCACGTTTAGACCCTTCTCATATCTCCTTTTGTGTGAGATCATCCCACAACCTTTCCCGGGTGGGAAGATGCTCTCATCCCACGATGCATTTTACAAATACATGCCATTGCTTTGAAAAGCCATTCAAGGTTATATGCACCAGTTGAGATTCAAGGAATGTCTCCCCTATAGATGCCATCTCATCTCAAACCTATGTGAGCCTAGTAATGTAGGAAGCCATGTTCTCTCCCTCGGACATCCTAGTGTTGTACAACTTATCCTTTAGCACCATCTCCTGGTTCTGATTGTCACTCTGGTATAGTTTAGTGAGTGCATCCCACATCTCTTTGGCAATCTTTTTTTAGACAGATGGGGAATCAGATGATCTTTCACCCCATCCAAGATGATCCTCTGTGCCCTTGTCTCTTTCACCTCATGGAGATCTAGGGCAACAAGATCTAACACTGGCACAACCACTATAGAGTTAGAAAAGTTTCACAATTTGTTCTCCTTGAGAACAATTATGATCCGAACTTTCCACTAAAGATAGTTTAAGGCTCTTTCTAACTTGTCTTCATACCTGACACTAGTTTCCATGGTAAATCAAACCCTTAAATAAATATTTGTTGAAAAACCTAGAAAGACCATGAACCCCTTTGAGCTTGAACCTATGTAACGCTTGAATTTCTTTCAGAGACTTGGCCCTAATACCATGTTAGTTTCTCAATGCCTAGCCAAACAATTAAAGTGCCAGTAAATACCTAGAAATTTATTTTGCTGAAAACCCAAAAAAAATAGATCTGAAATCTACGGACAATTAACATAGCTAAGCTTCTAACAAATTACGCATAGACGAAACAAGAAATCCAAGCACACAAACTTTTACACAACTTTTACCTTGGAAAACCTCAGTGTGGGGAAAAACCAGCAAACAGGAATTTTATTAGGCTTCAAAGAATAAAACAGGAAAATATTACAGTAGCAGTTCCTAAGAATTTACAGCCAAGAACAATCCTAGAAAACAGCCCCTCTCCTCTGCATAGTGCGACCCAGCAAACGGCCTCTCCCTCTGCAACATACCTCTCCTCCAGCAGTGAAAACGGCCTCTCTCCCCTGCGAACTCGGCTTAGGCATGGCCCTCTCTTCTGCACAGTACAACCAAGTAAACGGCCTCTCCCTCGACAACGTACGACCCCTTTCACTTCAGCAAACTCGACCCAAGGCATGGTCTCTCCTCCAACAGAGAATTCGGCCCTAAAGGCTTGGCCTCTCTCCCCTATGAACTCGGCTTAGGCATGGCTCCTCTCTTCAGTATATGACAGCTTAAACATGGCCCCTCTCTCTCTCTGCGAACTCGGTCCTTTCTCCTCAACTGTTGAACCTTTCTTCTTACCCAAATCAGCCCTCTTCTCTCTCACTCGATGTGATCTCCAAATCATGTCCTTCATCCAGTCATTCCAACAATTTATAATTTCTCTCATACCCTATTTCCTCCTTGAAATCTTCAAAGAAATTATCAAAGGTCAAAATTTTATCTTATCACTTTCTTTTGATCCAATCAAAGAAGAAATATTAATATCCAAAGTTATAATCATTAGAAATCAGAGATACAAAGCCAATAATAGCCAAATTAATAATCATGCTTTTCCTAAGCTTAAACTTCAAAAAAAAAAACCGCTGAAATTATTGAGGTATCGTCTGCATGCTAGGACACAAGGCCTATGCAAAGACACATATCTGAGCTACAATCTTAACAAAAAATTGTCATGGTTTTTTCTGGGCACATTGCAGAGAATTCATAGAGAAAGTTTGAAAGTACATGAACTCAGGAATGAAAGCACATGGTTTCCCTTGATTATCTTCAATGGTTTTCTAGAGGTAACAATGCCTTTGGAGAGGCAACTATAGTGTATTAAAGCAGATCTAGGTTCCGCATTGGGTTTTTTGTCTAAGGGTTGACCTGTCTATAACTTTTTTGAGGGTCGACTTATAGTTTTGATGGGTAATTAGTATTTACTGTTTATTTCTATCACATGCAGCACCTTTGGTTTTATTCAGTGTGGAAAAAGTCAACAAAAAGTCCCGACTTTTTGCCGACTTTTTCATCCTTGAAAAAGTCGCGATTTTATCCTCGAAGTCCCAACTTTTTGCCGACTTCTTCCAAAAAATCTTGAGTGAGGTAGTTTCGTTAATAATTTTTTAAATTTTTTCCAAAAATGAATAATTTTGTATTTTTTAGTTTTGCCGACTTTTTCAAAAAACTCCCGACTTTATCGAGTTTTTCAACTTTTGGACCCTTGCCGATTTAATCCCGACTTCGACTTTTTCCACATTGGTTTTATTCACTCACCATCTTCAACATGTGTGAGACAATAGGAGATGGTATTGCTACCTGAAGGTTATGCATGTAGTATCAAAAGTCAATTTCATCTTTAGATCAAGTTATAATATGATTTTTACCAGGGGTTAGTATGTTCCCAACCTCAAGCACTGAGCTCTGGATTGTGCCACAATTAAACTAGCAGTTTACTCTATTTTGATGACAGTCAACAACGACATATATGAGGTGAACTCGTTCTAATAAACAATTGGCGGTCGTCTGTGAGATGGAAATCTTTGATATTTCTTAATAAATGTATATATTATTAATAAAATGATTGATGATTACAATGCAAGAGGCCCCTGGCCTAAATACAAGCTTGGGTGTTGCCTCCTGACGAATGGGCATGATCTTTGATCATGCCCTTGCCTAATTAATTAATAATTACAGATTGATTAACTTTTACATAGCATTGCCTTCCTCTTGAAAAGATGCTTTGTCCTCAAAGCATACGTAATGATGGGTGTTGTTGACGAAACGCTTTTGTCTCCAAAGAAGCTTCTTCTTCTGGTAAATCCTTCCACTCGATCATGTATTCTTTGATTACTCATGATCGCAGCTTCTTTTCCCTAATAGAGATGATACGTTTTGGTTCTAGAATGACCCTTCCTTCGTCATCTGAGGTCGGAAGTGTTGTTTGTGTTGATTGATGGTTGCCAAGTGCCTTTTTAAGCCAGGATACATGGAAAACATTGTGAATATGACTTTTATCAAGAAGGCTTAAACAATATGCTACTTGGCTAATCTTTTTGTTGATTTGGTACGGTCCTGTTATTGCCTAAATCTACCTCAGGCTGAGGAAGGCAGAGTCTAGGGTAACATCAAACCACGCTTAACCTGGTAGCTAGCCCTACCAGATCGGAAGAGGGCTCTCTCCTGGTCAATCTCAGCAAAAATAATCAGTGAGGCTTGAGATGACTTGAATAAAAGCTTATTTTAGGCTAGGTATATATGTAAGAAAGTTTAATTTGATTTTGAGGGTGTTTGTTGGATCAAAGCGAAAGGCAAATTTTGGGTCTGGGGAAAGAGGCTTAGTTTTTGCAGAGATCTGAATGGAGCAAGGTAGGCAATTATTTTGACACTTCAAATTTGAATGAAATGGATAGCTCAGACCGGTGAGGAGTTGAAGAGGGCAAGAGGCTTTCAGGAATCCTCTTCAAACAGTTGAAAACATAGAAAATTAAACAAAACTCAAGGTAGAGCACTGCAAATCTAATGAATTCCACCTTTATCACTTGTTTGTTTAACTTAAGAAGAAATGAGAAGGAAGATGATACACATGAAACATCAGTAAACTTACAATCACAGAGAGAAAGACATCATCAAAACAAAGAGCCACATGGATCCCAAGGAGTGCTGCAAACTCTGGTCTATTCCTTTGCCAAAATGCAGAGATGAAATGTACAATGAAGCTCCAAGCAATCCCAAGTGTCCAACCTTGAAAATGACTAAAAAACTACAAGATATAGACAAGCATAACTCATCCCCATGCCTCTACGGGTCGATCTCACTAGTTTAGGAGCTGTTTCAACAAGATCTAAACTAAGAACTAGAAAATAGGCAGTGGAATAGCTTACCTCTATAAGATAGGAAACTGATTCATTCAGTTATAATTCACCTTTTGATGAATGAATCTACTTCCATGAGTAAAAATTTGCCACAATTACATCAAGACTCATCAAATTACATCAAGAGTTTTACATTTGGAAGTAAGAAAGTCAAACTGGCCAAAACTAGGCGAAAAACAGAGTTACTGAGTCAAAAATGAACCAAAATCCCCAATGCGTCGCGCCTGATTTCTCTATGTGTCGCGCCAGTTTGGAGCCGATTTTGAAGGCCTTCCCAGTGTCCAAATTGGACGCGGGATAGCTCGTTGGAAAGCTCTGTCTGTCTACTTTCCAACCCAAGTGGAATTTCTGAATTTGGTTGTCATTTTCCCCTCCAAAAATGAGTTTTCCCAACACTGCTTCCTGTGTGTCCAAAAATGGGGCAGAAAGGTCATTTTTAGGGTGTTTTTGACCCCTCCGGCAACCCAAAACTTGTCAAAATGTTATGAATCTAATTCATAACTAAAGTAATAAATATAGTTATTAATAGAATAAATAGAAATAAATGTAATTACTAGTTAATCAAATAGTAATTATGTAATTAGTGATTAAGTTAGCTAAAAAGGCATGTCTAAAAGACATGCCTGTTCATGAAAAGGTACCTGCATAGGTATAAAAGCAGGACCTCATTGTAAACTTTCAATCATGTCATATCTTATCAATAAAATATTTATTATTATAAATACCACTTGTGTATTTTTATAATTAAAATCTGCTTTTGCTATTAAGCCTACAAGCGTACAAGTCGTACTGCTACAGTATTCAAAACTACGAATTCCGCTGCTACAGTGGTATCGGAGCCATATTGTGGACAGGTTGAAGGAATGGCACACAACGTCGTTCTACAAGCCTACGAACGTAGTTTACAAGCTCGAGCACATTATTTACCATATAATGTGCCATTACGTCAAGATCCCAAAAGAATTGAAATAATTGGAAAAATTCTAGAAAAGCTTGAGAAGTTATGTGCAAAATATCCTGCAGTAGTCCATAATAAAAAAGATGAAAAATGCAGTAATAATAATAAAGCAGTTAGTTTTTCTAAAGGGAAATCAAGTAAAAAATCCATGGAAAAGTCAACTAAATATATCCCTCCACCAATGCGTAATAAAAGTAAAGAAGAAGGGAAATGTTGGAAATGTGGAGACATATACTTCGCAGGACATGAATGTGCATTTTATACAAGAAATACCGTTGCTAGCACTGGTAAGGAAACAGAAAAAGATGCTTGTGTATCCAGCCCTCTTAATGGCCGCACACCACCATTGGTTGAAAATAACCATGCTTTTGCAACAAAACAATTATGTTGTACGGAAGCCCAAGAAAATCAAAGTAGAAAAGCTAAAGTTGGTGATAAGGCTGATATGGAAATTGCGCGATCCGAGATAGGAGAATATAAGACTGAAGTCTCAGGGGAATCTCAATCTCACGATTCAAGGGATAATGTGTTTCCTTCTGAATCCATAGATTCAATTGCAGAGGATGACGTCAATGATGTTAAAATTTGTGACATCTCTGGCGATATTGGGTACGAGGAAGTGTTAGTCACTTGTGCTAAGTGCAATGAGGGGGCTGAACATATTTACTGCATGCAAACACTCCTCACCGCTGTTCCTACAGAGGATTGGTTTTGTGAAGGATGTAAGTTGAAACAGAAGGAAAGCAATCAGAAAAAATTAGAAGCTATCACAGAGTCCAAGACTGTATCTTCTTCTGGCCAGGTCACTGGGAAACAAGGTATTTGCAGAAATAGCTCTTCAAACATCTCAGGCTTAGGTAAATTGAACATATCTTCTGAGAAGATGCAGATGCAAAATTCTGCTAAAAATCTTGAAAGTCCTTGTAAGCAACAATTAGGTGATAGTCTTGGGGCTCCAGTACGCAAGAAGCAAACAATTGAGTGTGGTAATTTGGCAGTGAATGTGTGTCAACCAGCACTTCAAAGAAATAACTCGTTGAAAGCTCCAGCAGTCATGGAATATGCAGCAGGAGATGATACTGGTGTGTCTAATGCAAACAAATATGTGACAGAGCATGTGTCTGCATTGGGTCAACATCCACCAGTTGTAGGTTATGAAGCTGCAGATTCTACTCAGTTGCCTAATGGAAACAACTTTACCCAGCATCAAGAACCTGTGATGGAACAAGTTCTTGCCCCAAGTACCTATGCTGATGTAGCTGTCACTGGTTTGTCTGAAGGAAACAAGTTTAGCAGAGATCAAAATTCTGCAGTGGACACAGCTTCAACAGCTAATGTTTATGATATTGCGGATAATCCTGGTTTGACTGATGGAAGTCAATATGGCTTGACTGAACAAGAGCCTGCAGCAGAACAGGCTCCTCCATCGACAGTAAGGGCAAACTTGGCAGATTTTAATGCATGGACTTCTCTTATTCAAGAGACGGAAAAGACAGTAGAGGAATATATGTCAAAAATACGCAAATTATATAGGCTTTCTGCAGAGTTCCATGAAGACTGTCGTGCTTCCATTGAATTTGGTTATTTACAACGATTTTATTGCTGGGCTCAAGAGGCAATTGGTGCTAATCTGAGCCAGTTATATATTGCATCAGAGGTTGTTGATATTGTTTTCTCTTTTGTGGAGAAGGAAAACTTAGTAAAGCCACATGAAAATGCTGAAGAATACATTAATGATCCTGCTGCGTTAACTCCATCCGGCGCTGTAGCTGTACGTGCAGCTGTTCTTCTTCATGAACCACCTGTGCGTAAAGGTGATGCACTCTGTCTCTTGGGGTTAGAAGAGGACTTACAAACTGCATCAATGAATTGCATTTTTACAAACCCGGCAATCGCTTTGAAGGCCCATTCGGCCGATTGTCTAGGATATAAAAACCTGAATGTCGATGTTATAGAATTAGATGCAGATTTTGAGGATACCTTTTCTGGTATACTAATAGACGAGCAGTCGAGGGTTCGGGCATTATGGTGCAGATATGCTATACACAAACAAACAGATATTAAACTTGAAAGAAACGAGGCAATAACCCAGTTTATGGACGGCGAAGTCTTGTACGCGGGTCCCTCTGAATCCGAAGAGATATCATTGGAATACGTGTTGAAAAAATGCAAAGTCATGTTTGTGAGTAATTCTGACAGAAATGAAAATCCGCATAGCAGTGCCAGTCGTAGTCATAGTCAAATTCGCAGTCACGGGCGTGATAAAAGTCGTAGTCACAGTCGCAGCCGGAGCGAGTTGGATAATGGAAGGCGGGACAGATCGAGCACGGCGTTGTGTCCCTCTGCATCCCTGCCTCCTGCGTATATTTCCTCCGTCAACCGTTGTGCCCCAAAAACATTCAACTGTTCAATAATATATCGATATAATCGCTATGGTTAGACGGTGTTTCTATACGTGCCGATAAATAAAAATTGCCATCTGTTTTTTTTTAAGCGTAATAATATTGAAGGGAAACTAAAATGATGCCAGCGTTTTATTATTGCAATTATAATATGAGAAAGGAGCACCTTTGAGAATCACGGTCAGCTCCTTACTTTATATGGGAGGAAAAGTGAAAAGTTCTCCTCGTTCCATACTTTAATTAATTAAATTAAATTCAAAAACCAAAAAAAAAAAAATTATTAATATATATATTAAAATGAATATATATATATATATATATATATAGAAGTGCAAATTCAAATGAAAGGAAAAAATTCATTATCAGAAAAAATGAAGGAATTATAAGGATGAGTTATACGTTCAAGAAACTTGGAAGGCAATTAAAGTAGAGAAAGTTGTCGAAAAGTTAAGCTTTGAGGACAAAGCTTTTCAAGAAGGAGGCAATGTTATGAATCTAATTCATAACTAAAGTAATAAATATAGTTATTAATAGAATAAATAGAAATAAATGTAATTACTAGTTAATCAAATAGTAATTATGTAATTAGTGATTAAGTTAGCTGAAAAGGCATGTCTAAAAGACATGCCTGTTCATGAAAAGGTACCTGCATAGGTATAAAAGCGGGACCTCATTGTAATCATTGAATCATGTTATATCTTATCAATAAAATATTATTATTATAAATACCTCTTGTGTATTTTTATAATTAAAGCTATTTCTGCTATTCAAGTCAACAAGCATACAAGCCTTCTGCTACAGTATTCAAAATTACGAACTCCGCTGCTACACAAAATCTCTGGGTAATGGGTAGGCATGCATAACTTTTCATGACAAATCCAAAAATACAAGTTTTACCCAAGAGGAGCTCCCAATCATAAGCGCACACCAAGTGGCGCGATGCGTCTGGCAGGAAAATCTGTGTTTAGGCCAAAAAAAATCAAAATTGACAAAGTGTGTCCCAAATTTCTTGAAATTTGCGCTGAGTGTCCTCCATCATGCGCTATGCTGGGCCAAGGAAGCCTCGGCCAAAATTTGAAGTCTATCTTGCCTTTTCCGACGCTTTAATGCCCTCTTCAACTTAGCCTTCAGGATCTTGATTCGTGCCTTGCAAACATGAGTTCTTACCCAATAATGATTCGTCATGTGCCTCAACATGTTCTTTTCCTTGTTAGCTTTCTCCAACAGCTTTTGGTCTCCTTGGTGCATGCAATTCGGTTGTAGAGTCACTGTGTTTCCTTCATCTCAATCACAAGAGGAATCTGTCTCCATGTCTTCCAAAGTCTATATTGCCTTAGATGAATATGAGGAGTTTGGTGTCTTTGGTTTTGTTGCCAAATATGTGATAATAAGTGAGGGACTATGGAGGGAGAGGGTAGGGGAAATGATGGAATATTGCCAAGTGAAATCTGTCCATTGAAAAGTTTAGGGAGAGTCACTAGGTTTTTTGGGATAGCATTGGGGTTTGGGAAATTTGTAATTAGGATGGGACAATGGAAATTTGGGATAAGGAATGAGTGAACTGAGGGATAGGGAAATGTGCTAATGGGACTAGAAAAACAGTGAGGAAACAAAAGGATGTGGGAGTGATGGCATAAAAACCAAACTCTAAACCCTAGGGAAGCATTTCTTGAACAAACAAAAAAGGTTTGAATTTTTGTTTATTAAATCCTCATAGAAATCATAAGATTCCCGTTCATTGGCAATAAAGAGGTTACTTGAATTACTTGGACAAAGAGGAAACCGAGAAAATTGAAGTTTTGAATGAAATTGTGGTGAAAAGAGCTTGCAGCTCTATGCGCCGTGCCACAACCCAACGCATCGCGCCACAAACCCAACGCGTCGCACCATAAACCCAACGCGTTGCGCCCTTTTGCAGGAGACTTTTGGAGGCCTTCCCGGTGTCCAAATTGGACGCAGCATAGCTCGTTGGAAAGCTTATTGAGTCTACTTTCCAACCCAACTGGAATTTTTCAATTTGGAGTTCATTTGCCTTGTCAAAAATCAAATCTCCCAAGACTGGTCAAAATGAGAAAAATGAGGTTGCCTCAAGGCAGAGTGTTGTTGCAGTCAACTTTTGAAGGTCTTCCTCAACTCCAAATTGAGCTCATGATATCTCATTGGAAAGCTCTTTGTGTCTAGTTATCATTTGATTCATCAAGAAAGTCATTTGGCCAACCAAGCTAGGAGAAAGCTTGATTTTCCCAAGGTCACTTCAGAGGTGCATCAATTCTCCTGAGGCAACTGTATTTTTGACATTTCTCTAAAACCATGACACCTGTGTAAAAGGTGAAGGAGGTTTTTCTTCCTTGGCCTATTGTGGACAAAAACCTCTCTCAGTTTTCCCAAATTCATCTTTTATTGCTCAGAAACATCATTGGAGTAAAACCTATCTCGATGTGTGGAACCGGGGATTTGTCGAAATGAAGTGAAATGAAGGGGATAAGGGGCTTCTAAATTCTTGAGAAAACTTTGGGAAGTAGGGAGGATGTTAAAGAGCAGGGGAAAGTGGAATTTCAAAGATTGAGTGAGGGGAAGGGGTCCAAAAGGGCAAAACACAGGCCTAGTCTAGAAAATTGCCAAGTTGTAGCAAGAAACTAAGGTTTGTGCAAAAATGAGGAATTTGGGGGATCTCAGTGATGGGAAGTGTTTAATAAGGTACATTAAGGATAGGGGAAAGTATATGAACATCAGGATACAAGTTTTGCTGATGATTTGACCATCCAAGAGCAATTACCTTCAAAACCCTAGGAGAGGGAAACAAACCTTACCTAGGCACAACTGAAGCATGAACAAGGTGTAAAATGACCTAGTGGAACTTGACATGATGATGACAACCCTCTGAATGATGGTACACTCAGTTGAATGGTGACATGGACCGACATTTGAACAACTTTGACAAGAGTGAAAACAAACCCTAGACCTAATACCTAGTGACCAAATTTTACTTGAAGACTCACTGAAATGACAAAATTTGACCTTAACACCTTAAAATCACTTTGTAAGAGCATGTTTGATCACTGGAGGAAGGCTGCAAAGACTGACACTAACAGGTCCATTAAACTTTGTTGCCAATTTGTTTTCCCTTTTGTTTTAAGGACAACTGCTTGTAAGGTTGAAGTTTAACAAATACCCATTCTCCAACTTCAAATTCTCTCTCGGTTTTGTTTCGGTCAGCTTGCTGCTTCATACAATTTCTTGCATTATTTAGATTTTCTTTTAGTGTTTGGACGACTTTTTGGGTTTCTTCTAACTAGGTTTTAATAGCTGGCAATTTCGTCTCGATGATAGCAAAGTCCTTCCATTTCGGAGGTTCATACCCGTACAGAGCTTGAAATGGAGTCATTTTCGCTAATGTGTGGTAAGTAGAATTGTACCACCATTTAGTGAGATGTAACCACTGAACCCACTTATTTTGTTTGTCTATGGCATAACAACGTAGGTAAGTTTCTAAACATTTATTGACAACCTCTGTTTGGCCATTTGTTTGAGGATGGTAGGCTGAACTCATGTTGAGGTTCCTATATATTTGAAAAATTCCTTCCAAAAATTTCCCTTGAATTTAGCATCTCTATCTCCCACAATGACCTTGGGAAATCCATGTAATTTGTATACATTTTTGCAAAATATCTCTGCGATTTATTTTGTTGAATTTGATTTCCTCATTCCAATAAAGTGAGCATACCTGGTGAGTTTGTTGACTACTACAAGAATTTTATCCTTACCATCAGACACAAGTAAACCTTCGATAAAGTCCATTGATATTTCCTCCCATTTCAGATTCGAGATATTTAAAGAATGAAGTAGTCCATGTGTCATAATATTTTCATTTTTATTCCTCTGGCATTTATCACATTCTGCTACACATTTTTTAATATCATTATTCATTCCCTTCCAAAAGAATGATTGGCATGCATTATAGCAAGTTTTAAAGAATCCTACATGTCCGGCTGGCAGTGAATCATGCAACTCCTTGAGAATCTTGGCTTTAAATCTGGAATTTGAATTCAGATAAATTCGTCCCTTGTACCATAGAATATCGTTTTTCCATTTAAATTTTGAATTCTGAGAAAGGTTATTGATTATAGCACTTGTTTCTGGATCTTTTGCATATTCACTTCGAATCTTATCAAGCCATTTGGGAACAATTGAAACTACAAGTAATGATGGTTGTTCGTCTTTCTTAGACAGAGCATCAGCTACTACGTTATCTTTCCCTTTCTTATGTAATACATCCTCGTCAAAGGCAGCGATTTTTTCGATCCATTTTTGTTGTTCTGTAGATAGTGTTTTCTGCTAGAGGAGATGCTGAAGACTATTATGATTTGTTCATATTAAGAACTTACTTCCCAAGAGGTATTGTCTCCATTTGGCTAATGTGTGCATAATAGCAAGCATTTCCTTGTTGTATGTAGACTTGATACGTTCTTTCTTATTGAGCTTCCTTCTCTCAAACGCGATTGGGTGACCATCCTGCATTAGTACTACTCCTATACCAAAACCTGGCGCGTCACACTCAATTACAAATGGTTTTGAGAAGTCTGGAGTTGCCAATATAGGGGCATTAGACATAACTTCCTTCAAGTCTTCAAAACATTTTTCTGCTTCATCATTCCATTGAAATGAGTTCTTCTTTAGAAGGTTTGTTAGGGGTGCGGTTATTGTGAAAATTCTACTGCAGTATCATGGTTTATTTCTCCTACTTGATTTAAATTAATACAAGTTATTTTCAGAAATTAGATTCAGAAAATACCGAAATAAACACAACTATAGCCTACACATGCAGATCATTTACTGAATAATACACTCATCCAACAAAGTGACACATGGATTTTTGGACATAAGTCCCCAGAAAAATCCAAAGCGGGAAAACTGGTGCAGCAGATATGAGGGTTTATTTTATTAAGTAGTTTCTGAGTACAGTAAATCTGGGTTCCAAATCTGGAAATCCTGACAGAGAATAAAAGAAATCAAATCTGCAGCTAACCCAATGTTCTAGTGCCAAATATTTGACTGATCCACACCCTCAAACGGGATTTACAAGACTCAGCCTAGATCTAGCCCTAGAAACCCCAGCGCTGCCCCTGAAGCCCCAACATCAGCCCTGCTTGCCTCAAAATTCCATTGCGCTGCCCAGAGAGGGATTGCATAACCCCTAAGAGGGTGACGCAGGCCTTACGCTGGCCCTGGAGACCCTCTGCGTAATTTCTAAAGCCCTCTGGAGCCTCTGCGTTGTCTTGCACAGCACATGCATAGCGACTACGCAACACCTGCGTAGTTGTTGCTCTGCTTCTCTCTGTTGTCCGTGTTGTTGCTCTTCTGCCTCTTACTGACTCTTGGCTCTAGGATCAGATCATCCCCTTAGCCAATACTACCCCTTGCTGCAAAAAATTCCTCCGGAAATTCTTAGCAAACTCGCCCTAGAATTCCAGATCTATTTCTCAACTCTACAGCTGACCCTCAAGCGTTTCTCTTATACTTTTTCATTCATCTCATCAACGGCCGAGATTAAAACACTCATCAACGGCTGAGATTAAAAGGCTGCTTGATCCGTGTCTTTTAGAACATTTCAACACGTGTTAATTAATTCACTTTAATTATTTAATTTTCCTAAGTTTAGACTTGGGAAATCCATTAAAATAATTAATTATTTGAATAACTTGAACACCAGCTGAAATTTCTCAAAACACTTTCTGGGTTTTGGAGTTCAAGTGTGTCCTAGCCCCTCCACAAAATTTCAAGGCAAGAGCGCACCCGATGCTATACCAAATATACAAAATCTCAACAGTTATATGGGCATAGTTTTTTATAAATCTTCGATAATACCTGGTCAATCCTAAGAATCCTCTTAGATTGGAGATATTAACTAGTTTGGACCATTCCCTTATAGCCTTGATCTTATTAGGATCTACTTTTACTCTTTCCTTGAATATTATATGCCCAAGATACTCTACTTCTTCTTTCCCAAAAGTGCATTTGGACTTCTTGGCATAGAACTGATGCTCTTCCAAGTTCTAATACAGTAAGATCTTGGTCCAAATGTTGTAGGTGCTCCTTCCATGTTTTACTATAAATTAAAATGTCATCAAAGAACACTAACACAAACTTCCTTAGATATGGACAGAATAGCTCATTCATAGTAGCTTGGAATGTTGTTGGTACATTGATTAACCCAAAAAGCATTACTTTAAACTCGGAATGACCTTCATGTCTTCAGAACATAGTTTTTGCTATGTCTTGCAACCTTATTCTGATTTGGTAATACCTTGACCTTAAGTCCAATTTTGAGAAGTATTTAGCTCCATGTAGTTCATCCAACATTTCATCGGTAAAAGGGATTGAAAACTTGTTTTTAATTGTTATTTTGTTTAGTCCTAGATAATCGATGCATAATCTGAACGATCCATCTTTCTTTTAAACTAATACAACTGGAGCAGCATACGGACTTCTACTTTTTGTGATGATGCCACACTTTAAAAGATCTTGGACTAATCTCTCAATTTCAATTTTTTGATGATGTAGATATCGATACGGTTTGATGTTGATGGGATTTGATCCTGCTTTGACTTCTATTGTATGCTAGATTTTTATTTTAGGAGGCATCTTCATTGGAAGGTCTTGGAATACTTTTTTGTGCCTTTGAATTAGCTCTTGGATTTTTGGTGCTTCTTCATTGACCATATTTGAAGTTAATATTTCTAAATTATGACACTGTACTAAATAAGTTGGTGCTCCCATCCTAATCATTTTCATCATCTAGGAGGATGAAACAATTTGATTCTCATGTAACTTCTTTTGCCCTTCCCATTTAAATTTTATAAATTGCTTTTGATGGTTGGCAGAGTAAGTGCCTAGGGTTTGTAGCCATTGGATACCTAGGACCACATCCACTCCTCCCAATGGCACAGTGTAGAAAGGAGATTCCAGATTATAGTCTTGAATCTGTAATTTGACTTTATGGCATTTCCCTACCTTTTCAATTTTCTTACCGTCAGCTACCATAACTTTCATGTTGGGCATAGGAAACATGAAAATGTTGAGCCTTTTCGCCACAGTTGAGTCCAAAAAGTTGTGGGTGCTATCGGTATCAATTAGAACCATTGCGTTGCTCTTTTTGATATGCCATTTTAACTTTAATGTATGGGGTTGTGATATATCTGTCTTGATTGATAATGACACTTGCAGAATACTCTTGTTATCTGGTTCTAGAGAATATTGTGGAGAACCTTCGATATCTTCTTCGTCTGATTCTTCATCGTCTGAAACGTTAGTTGCTTCACATGTATACAGGTTCTTGGTTTCTTTTCCTTTAGCACATCTATGTTTAGGGTCCCATTTTTCGCCGCAACGTCTACACTTCCCTTCTTTCATTCTTTGCATTTCCAAATTAGTTTTGTCTCCTTCACAGAGATGTGGTGGAACATATTTTGTATTATCCGTGTTCACAGTTTGGGAAAATTTTCATCTCGAATATACACTTTCGACCTCCGGCCACTGCATCTTTTCGTGCTTTTTTCCAACAACTTTTGCTTTTTGTCTGGCTTCTTCTATAGAAGTGATGTCATGAAGCTCAAGCTCGGCCTGGAGATGGGGTTGGAGTCCTGTGATGTATGATCGAATGAGACGAGTTTCAAATATTCCAGGTATTCATGTGGCTAAAGTTTCCCATTCCCGAGTGTATTCATCCACATCACCTTTTTGTTGCATTCTGGTGAGTGCTAAGAAGAAATCTTCTTCCTTGACACCTCAGAACCTCTTAAAGAATGCATTTTTGAATTTCTTCCAACTGATGGCAAGTGTCGTCTTCTTCCACCACATATACCAGTTATATGCTTTTCCTTCCATTTGCATGGATGCATGCCTGATATTTTCATCATCATTGTCAATACCGTAAATCTCAAAATATTCTTCCGCTTTATTGAACCATGCAATGCTACATTTCTCGTTACCATCAAATTTGGAAAGCTCAAGTTTTGCTCATCGTTGATATGTAGCTATCGGCGGAGCGAAGAAGGAGTATTGATTTGAGAGCGGCATATTTGAGTATTGATTCCAAAGATGCCTATTTAGAAAATTCGTGTTACTATTTTCTTAATTAGGCATGGAAGATGCCTTTGGAGACTCAAGGTTCGGATGTGAGTCTAATGCATTTGATGTATCTACAGAGTCTGGATGCTGAGTAGCTTCATTACTCTAGAGTATTTGATTGGGTGCAACCTTCAACTTGTCACAAATACAGGTCAACAACACTATTACTTGATTATGATTTAGATCCACCTTATTTGAAAGAACTTCATGATCCTTTTTAAATTTGTTCTTGTTTTGCTCGCGCTGACTCTCTATTCTCTTTGTTGTATCTTGGAGACGCTCCAAGATTTTTTCACCATGTTTGGTCACCTTAGTCTCAAATCTATCAATTTTTTATTAAAATCAATCATCGACATTGATGAAGACATTGGGCGAGTCTAAGGTGGAATATACTTATCCAGCTTAACTTGACCCTAATTTGTCTTTTATAGTAAACTGTTTTCTTTTCTTTTTTAAATATTTTTTTTTCTTATTTAAATTTATAATATTATATAGGGGCTATATAATTAAGTTATATTAATTAACTATATAATTAATTTAAATATTAATTGATTATACAATTAAAAAAATTATATAATTAATTAACTTTATGAATTATATAATTGATTAATATGTATCTCGATATAATGTTTTTACCACTATATTTATTCAACTATTATTAAAGACGAAAGACAGAAGGCTAACAGAAGGGTGCTATGCGGAGAGCTTGGCGTTTGATAGGCTCGAGCGGACGGACTATGACGCGGCAGCCGGAAGTGGATGCAAGTGGAAGATAAAAACGTAACGAAGGAGAGAGGGAACATTCGTTGGAGGGTATGGCGGACAAAGGGGAAATTAAAAAACGGCAGAAAATGGCGAGGGAATCTATGGTGAGTGAGGTGAATGAGGGCACAAACTAGCGGAAGTAGTGGTGACAATGGCGTGGGAAGTGGAAATGGAAATAGTCAGCGGCTGGAAATAGGTGAGACGCAGACGATGGAGATGGATGATGCGACGTAGAGCAGTGAGTTGTGTAGCACAAAAAAAATTTCCAAGAGTCGTAAACCCGCTCGATACCAAATGAGATGGAAATCTCTGATATTTCTGAATAAATGTATATATTATTAATAAAATGATTGATGATTACAATGCAAGAGGCCCCTGGCTTAAATACAACCTTGAGTGCCTCTTGATAAATGGGCATGATCCTTGATCATGCCCTCGTCTAATTAATTAATAATTACAGATTGATTAACTTTTACATAATAGCTTGTTTTTTAATTGTCATTCAAACAACAGCTAATGAACTGGATAATAAAGGTTTTCTTGTGAAAATATTAAAGTCGGCAGCCAAAAAATTGATTCAAACATATGTGTAACTTCATGCTAACAGTTATTAGAGGAGGGTTTTCTATTGAAGGATTAATGATACAGCTATCAGGTATTATCAGCATCTTCCACGTGTGGAAAGGCTGCCATCAAACTGAGAAAAAAACAAACAGCTTAATGATCATGGTAACCTTTGGCAAAGGAAGCAGATTATGTTGATTTGTGTATCATCGGAAAGTGTTCTAAGTCTCAAACTTTGTAAGGAGGCTTGGACATCAGTATTCCAAAGAACCCAGAAACCGCTTGTGGAAATTCCACTCGGTTCATGTCTTATTAAAATAATTAATTATTTTAATGGAGACCCTAAGTCTAAACTTAAGGAAATTAAATAATTAAAGGGTATTAATAAGACAGAGTGTGAATCTTCAAGAGAACAAAGATAAAGTCAAGTTTTAATCTTAGCCATTCATTAGACTTCTAATCTGAGTCGTTGATTTATCGACGAGAAGATTATAAAAGAAGGCTTGAGTGTCATTTGGAAAGCAAGTCGAGCATGCACTCAGTACCCGAAGGGGATCGATTCTGAAGGAATAGAATTTGATTTCAGAGGGAGTTGCAGGGCGGAGTTGCAGAGGCAGAAGGAGAAGAGGGAGTCAGCAGTGACAGAGCACGAGGATAAAGGGACGCAAAGGGCCACAGAAGACAGGGCGGAGTTGCAGAGGCAGAAGGAGAAGAGGGAGTCAGCAATGACAGAGCACGAGGATAAAGGGATGCAGAGGGCCACAAAAGGCAGCACAGAGTTACAGTGCAGTGAACCCACGAAAAGTGACGCAGTCCAGTGCAGGGATTGCGCAAAGAAACGCGTAGACAGACACAGAGGGAGTCAGAGGCTCTTCTGGGTGTCGGTAAATCTTTGGAGGGTCCGGGAATTTTTGTCTCAGGTGTTTTCTGATTATATCTGCCAGTATATTCCTTGTAAAGATTCATTTGTTGAAGAATACTAATAAAACCCTCATTTGTTGCACCGGTTTTCTGACATTAGGTTTTTCCAGGGACAATTGTCCAAAAATAAGTGTGTACATGTGATTGGTTCTTATGATTATGTTCCTTACTGTTCTTTTCTCTACATATGTAATTGTGAATGTTGCAGTAGTATTTATTTCGAAATTTACTAATAGATTTCTTCAAATAACTTATCAGAGTAATAAGTAGGAGAAATAAATCTATCACCGCAATTGTATATTTCTAGATTGAAAATTTCACAGATTATAGACAAAATACAATGATTTCCATGTAGGATAGGATGAATTACAAGAGGAATTGGAATTTGAGCAGACATAGATTTTGCAAAAAATTATCAATCTGCAATGAACTCAGTCCCCAAATCTCTAAACTATAGAGGACAGTAGGTATGACAATCATATCCAAGGGGTGCAACTTGGGCAAGATGTCTTGAAAATTTTTCGAGGAGAAACACATGATGAGGGCAAGGGAATCATATGCTTGGTTGAGCCATAGTTGGAAGGCCCCATGCATCTAAAGCAACGCCTTACAAAGTGGACCCCAAAATAAGTGTATGCTTTCATGTTCTCAATCTCTTCATGTTAGTTTTCAAACCCAGCACCAGGCAATTAATTCCTAGCAGATTACTGAATAAAATCACAACTAGATTCTTCACAAAATATTCAGGAAGCACAATTACACAACCAATCTCAATCACATATGACATAGATTTCTGCCCAATCACAGTTCTTCATTAATAAATTAACCTAAACCTACTTGGGCTCTCGTCCTAGGATAAGGCTCAACTGATGAATTACATATACAACAATAAACCTAGAGTTATCCATCTGATCAAGCCCCAAATTTGTCCTTCGAGCTTCCTTGGTTGATTTGGATCTATCTTCGTTGTTGCTCCTTGCACCTTCCTTAGAATCGACATGCTAGAGTATCACATTCCTCCTCCTCCTGAGGCTAGTTCCATTGTATGTTGTGTCTTTTCCGTCTCCTTATCCTTGCTTTTATAACTTTACATTGAGCTAAATGCCTAACCCTAATTTCAAAGTGATTAGCAGTCAAGATTAGATATCGCCTTACTTGAGATCAATCGCTAAGATTAAAACAAAATCACTAAATTAAATTACTTTACTTTTCCTAACTTCCCTTTACCTCAATTAGCCAACATACTAATATGTGCTTTTTTTTTAAGTTAGACTTAGGCTAATTCACATTAGCAACTTGCTCACGCTTAAGCAAGTGTTCTAAAGAGAATATCGGTGACTTATGCATGCCTAGACACAAGGCATGTGCAGAAGTACTTACCCAAGCTACAAAAATCAATATTCCCTCTTACTGAGGGAGGTACTTCTGGAAGAACCTCCTTCACCTAGATTTGTATCCAATCTCACCACATCACTTGTTGTTATAGCTACTCCCTCTAAACTGGAAAACATCCCTGCTACCTTCTTTGGAATTTGCACTGAAGACTTGTTCCTCTCAACCATGCTCCTAGGATGTTGCTCCTGAGCATCCATCAATGTTAGCTCATATAACCTAGTCCTGAAAAATCTAACAAAGGCCTCTTGCACATCTTCCAGATTAGAAAACTAAGTCCCTGGTCTCAACTCAATTTTTTGAGCCTCTTGCTCATTCTTTGTCACTAACATCGATCCCCAATCCCAGATCCCTTGGATCTACCTATTGGTTGGCCCTGCAAAATGTACAACTTACCCTTCCTGACACCAAGCCTCACTGTTTTGACCTGGGTACCTCCTTATGAACGTATGAATACTTTTCCTTTCTGGAACACAAAATCATACCCTTTGTCCTCCAGAGCTAAGACTAAGAGCAAGTTCGTCTTCAGCTCTAAGACATATAACACCTCTGCCACCAAAGATCCTCCTTATTCTAGCTGGAATAACATTGTTCCGACCCCTTTCACTACATGTATTGTACTCATACCAACTTTCACATGCATGTTTGAATTTTCCTCTGAAACACTAAGGAACACTTCCCTCATTCCCATCATATGGCGTGATGCTCCATTATCCATGAACAATGCATCACTATCCACAAACCGGGCATTTCTAACACTAGTGCCAGAAAGACAAGCAGCCACTAATGAGAACTACTCAAATTTTGTTGCAAACTCTTCAATCTCTAGTGATGTTGTAACCTGTGCTTTCCTTTTGTCTTTCTTTCCGTTTGGACACTGGCTCCCATAATGTCCTAGCCCATGACATGCAAAGCACTTAAGTTTGCTCATGTCCTCCTCCTTCGCAACATGTGAGGATCCTTCCTTTCCTTTGTTCAGTTTGGAAGCCCCCTCATGAGTCTCCTCCAAGGTGAACGAGAGGCTTTGTGGAGAGCTGAGAGGGCTGAGAGGACCAAGTTGGGTCGAGAGGGCCAAGAGAGCCTATGGTGGTTAGCAAGAGCACAGATATGTATTGATTTGTCTGTATTACATAGTATGATTATTATTGGATTCAAGAGCCTATGTAGAGCCTCAATGTTTATGTATTTTCTTTCAAAACTTCAATTGTTAATGTCATCTTGCTATTTTCATCCTTGCATGAAGTCTTAAAGCATTTTTCTTCCACAGAATCAAATGGAAATTAGGTCGGAAACCAATCATCTAGATATGCCAAAATGAACTCCAACATCTGGTCCAATGAATAACGCAATAGATATACACGAGCCTTTTCCTATTGAAACCTAGATATTTTTTGTTTTTTATTTAGTCGGATTTTATATCAATTTTTTGACCAGTTCTAGTCCAAAGCATAATTTTGGGGTATTCCAATCAACATTATCAAAATTGGACTGGAACTGGTTGAACCGACCAGTCCAACTATTTTCAAGCCTTAAGTTGTTTAACTAATGGCACACAACTGGAAAAGGCCAGTTCGGTATTGAACTAGCCTTTTCTTCCCCAAACCGACCAGTTTTGTACAATGCGACTAAGGACCCTCGAAACACAAATTTAAAATTTAAAAAGTAATAATGATAATAATAATAACTTATGAGTGGGGAAGCCTAATATTCAACCTTGGGGCCCTATTAATGCTACATAATTACTGGTAATGTTAAATTCTTAAAGTAAAAGGATTTCATCTTTTTTCTTAAATTTTAAACATTATCATTAATTGTTTTAGGATATCTGAGAGTGGTTCCAACCTCATTGGATTTCATATGGAGAAAGTAGAATTTTAGATCCCTCTCAAAATCCAACAGACTTGACAATTTTTAGGATTTTAAGATTGGGAGGATTCCAACATTTCCATTGGATTATGTCATGTATGAAGGTTTGGAATTAGCATTTAACCAAGAACACCAAGCACTCTATGTACCTCACTGTTGGTGGTATTGATTGTTGAACTCCTGTCGAGACCGTGGTAAATATGTACCCATCACTAAATCAAACCTCGATTTGATATGTTAAGCTTTTTCTATCTTATTTTAATGTGAGGATCCCAATAGAGGCAATGACTTTGAAGAAAAGTAGGTATTTTTTGTATCATGAGTTTGTTTGAACTCTAAAGGCCATCTAGAGCCTCTTTCTTGATGTATCATTGGTTCATAGATGGATTGCACTTGATGTTATTTTGGTTAAATACACCCTTGCTATATATAGGAGAAACTCGGCATATTTGTATATAATGCTCTGGACTCATGTATGCACACGAATATATATGTATTATTTCCAAAATTTGTATATTTATGTATTTTTTGGTCAACCAATTTTTTTTTGGTTCTCGATTTTGGCTGTTAGAAAATCAAAAGGCAGAAAATATTTTCTTATTTTGATAATAGCTTGTGATAGTTTTAATTATATTATCTTCTTTAGTCTTATTTTCATCAAGCAACTATCAAATCAAAGAACATGAAGCTCACAAGAACAATAGAACCCAATATGTAGGCTCTCAACCAGGGAAAAACCCCTCTCCTAGGGGAAAACCCAGTCAAACTCTTCTTCTTCTTATAGAACCAAATCAAAATGACACAACCAAGATCTACAATTCCTCCTTCAAGTCAACAAAAGTCAACGAAAGTCAAGCTTCTGCAATTTGGTCAAACCAGAATTTCAACCCTCTGTAATTTTCGATCCTACAAGTTTCGGCCTTTCGCTGAATTTCAGAATCCCTAGCTTCGCACAAGTGAGAGACTCCAAGCATAAAAATCAAGTTTTCGTCCTTCCTTTGAATTTTCTTCTTCTCTTTGATTTTCGCACTTCTTTCTTCTTCTTATTGCAGATCAAATGAGTGAGTGACAAGGAGGTCAAATTTTTCATCTATATATAGCCTACTTCAATGGTCGAATAAGCCTCTTCTAGGCCGACTTCTCTTGGGCAAGGTCGACTTGGTGATTGAGGTCTTTTCAACTATGTTGACACAAAAATAGTTTTTTCTTTTATGATATGCCAAAGAAAGATATTATACATATACTAAGGACTCTTTTGACTCAAATAAACACTAGGAGCATGAAGAACATGCTTGCCCTAGTTGACAAATAAAAAAGAGCATGAAACCCATGCTTCAAAAATAATTTTCTTGAGTATCTTGCATATTTGGATTATTAACCATAGTAGCCATTTTAGTGTCGATATTACAATGAATATATAATGATACAAATACAATAACAATTACGAAGACCGAGCATAGTTACATTTTTCAACACTCCCTCTTAACAAGGGAGGTATTCATAATTGTACAAAAGGTACAAGGATGACCTCAAGTTGAAACGTTCTAAGAAGAGTATCACAATTAGCATATGCAATGCTAGAGATCTTGATACCATCTAGGCTAACTGCCAAGGTATCAACCCATCAAGGGATCTCAGTACCATCTAGGCTACCTGCCAAGGCACCAACCCAACAGGGATCTAGGTGTCATCTAGGCTATTTTCCAAGACACCAACTTAAAAAGGATCCAGGTGTCATCTAGGCTACCTACCAAGACACCAACTCAACAAGGATCCAAGTGTCATCTAGACTACCTGCCAAGACACCAACTCAACAAGGATCTAGGTGTCATCTAGGCTAATTGTCAAGATACCAACAGGGATCTAGGTACCATCTAAGCTACTTGCCAAGGTACCAACCCTAACATGGATCTAGGTATCATCTAGGCTACCTACCAAGATACCAACCCTAATAGATCTTGGTACCATTTAGGCCATCTGTCAAGGTACCAATATAGAGCTTAGTCAAAGCTTTCTCTGTCCGCCTAGGAGAGTGAACTTCTTCATCAGTTTCTCGAGCACAATTACCTCTTGTGCCACATGTTACTACCACAATCACTTAATACAAATATTATTTTGTCATATGCATCCTAACACCATATTCTTTTAGGTAGCAAAAACATGTCCCATCAATATCGGGTCAACAATGCCAAATCAATACTATAGCCTCTATTGTTGCTTGCTTCTTCGAAGGTCAAAGTTTCCTGCAGAGCTCAACTTCACATCGATCTAGAGATCTTCATCCTGCATATATCAATTATCATGTTCCTAGAATGAACTAGTCAGCGATCTAATCCAAGAGGAATTCTATATCTCCCATAGAAATTTTATTTTCTTCCTTTCTTCAAGAATCTACAACGGATATTGACCAATATCATCATGCTTATCATCTTTCACGGAGTTATCAACAGGGATGAATACTTTTATTCTTCTTATCTTGCTTCAGCCCTTTATTATGTACCACAATTCTCCGCACAACCAAACTATATAAGAGCATGATGTCAATTTTGTTACTCTGGGGTTTCTACTTACAGTGGAAACATTTGGTCCTAGGGTCCCAAGATCCATTTTCTTCCCAACCTTAGGTAGGGTTTAGTACAAACCCTAGAACCCTACCCAAAACTCTATTAGGGTTTTGAGATACATATTAAAGAAACATTCAGTGAACAAACCCTAGATGCCATATCCCAAGAACTAGGTATTCATATAGGTAACAATCAACTAGGGTTAGGGTTTTTTTTCTAGGGTTTAATTCCATCTAGGGTTCAAAAACCATAAATATTGGCAAACCCAAAATTCAAGATCTACAAACTAGCTTCAAAAACCTCATACATACTCTACATAAATATTTTCAAATAATTATAAAGACATAATATAGAAAACATACTTCAAACAATCTTCTACTTCCTTTAGAATTGTTCTTCAGAGACTTCTTTCATGTTGCAATTCTATTTTAGTAGAGGATCCTTGAGATGCCATAATATTGTTGCATAAAGTGATATAGATGACTTGCTAGATGATTGCTTCTAACAAAGATGCCAAAACTTCTTTTATCGATGCACCCGCATGTGCAATTCTAATTGCTAATTTTAAAACTTGAAAGTTGAACTGCTCCATCAAAATCTAGCCATAAAATTTTGACTTCATTTACCTGCAATCCTTTTCAGGGAGATCATAAAAGAAAAGGTTATAATCACGTGATAATAAAGCTAGATATACTTGAGGAAGTCAATAACAATGTAATGAAAGAAAAGAAATAAAATACTTATCTTTTTGCGAATAACAGCGGCTCCATCTTTATCTTGAATTGATCTAGACATCATTGAGGTATTTCTTTATTTTAACAACTCATCCTAGGGACTTGTCCAAAACTCTAGGCACACTCTCTTATTAGATTATACTAGGTTCACAAACCCTAGAAATCAAAGACCTCAATGAACAAGGAAGGACATAATCTAAGGTTACAACTAAAATCAACAATGACCCTATAAGGGGTTTCTCACAAAACCTAAAGTCAAAGGCCTAGATAGAATTAAGGGATATGAAACACTACAAATCCCTAAGACTCCAAGTATTTTCTTGATCAATAGTACAAATCTTTGACATTGACATCTTCTCCTTTGGATTTCTTTGATGGTTCATCAGTATCGGCAACAGTAGCATGGTCTC
Source organism: Pinus albicaulis (assembly GCA_034641835.2). NCBI lineage: Eukaryota > Viridiplantae > Streptophyta > Pinopsida > Pinales > Pinaceae > Pinus > Pinus albicaulis. The sequence goes on along the minus strand of CM076572.1, from coordinate 95,784,861 downwards.
CTTCTCTCTTCTTGTTATCATTTGATTTTTCAGGACATTGGTTTCTATAGTGCCCAAATTTGTGACATTGGAAACATTGAATATTTGATAGGTCAGTGTTCTTGTGATGATTTCTATTTGAACCTTTATCGGATCTCTTATTTCCTCCTTTCTTCTTCAAACGAGTTGAATAAGCATTGGAGATAGCATTTTCTTCCTCTTCTTGATTTCCTTTTATTAGAGCAAATCAAGCTTCTTCTTGAGTATAGGCAGACCATAATTCTTCAAAAGATGGAGCCTCTTTCCAACTATTAATACCAACAGCAAAACCATTCCAAGATTTGTTTAATCCTAGCATGGTTGATATTACAAGTTCCTAATCAGGAATAATTTCATCAATTGCTTGGATTTCATCTCTTAAACGGGAGATTCTCACAAAATATGAAAATATAGTATCATCCTTTGATAGTTCGAAGCTCATTCTTTAAGCTTGCTACTTGGCCAATATTTTTATTGTAAATAGTTTGGAGAGAGCTTCATAAATTTTGTTTGAGGTGTCTTGAGTTGATATGTAGGGAATCAAATTGTCCTCGACTATATCCACAATGAGGCTAATGGCTATTATGTCATTCTCCTTGAATTTTTTCTTTTCCGGCATCATTTGTAGGTTCTCTAATTTTACCTCGCACAATGTCCAAAAATTTGTTCCTAGCAAGGATTAGATCTATTCTTGTCTTCCAAGCTTTAAAATTTGAAGCTCCTTGAAGCTTATTTCTGATTTCGTTGATGATGCCATAGGTACAATTGTTAATGTCATTCTTGTAGTCTTCAATAGGTCTCTTTCCTAGCTTACTTTTGATGATTGTTCCAAGGTGTTGGTTACTTCTTCTTTAATGATGCTTCCAAGGTTCTTGATACTTCTTGCTTCAATGACGGTCCCAAAAGAATTTTATAAGATCTTTCAAGAGAGAGAGATTTTATTTAAGATAATGATCTGTAATCAAGAGCTTCCAATTAAAGAGAGAGACCGAGAAACTTTCTTCCTTTTGCCTTATGAATGATGTTTTCCAAAGATCTTTCGTTTTCCAAAGATCTTTCAAGATGTCTTCAAATGTCTTTTCCCAAGCAGCCTTTCTTCAAGATGAACGGTAAGCCTTCTTTCTTAAGAGCTTCTCCTTATACCCTTCCTTATATCCTTGCTTGTGACAAATGATCTACAAGCTGCCTTTTTTTCCTTCCTTACCTTGTTAGCTTTGATACCATGTTAGAAAATCAAAAGGCAGCAAATATTTTCTTATTTTGATAATAGCTTGTGATAATTTTAATTATATTGTCTTCTTTTCATCAAGCAACTATCAAATCAAAAGAACATGAAAATCACAACAACAATAGAACACAGTATGTAGGCTCTTAGCCAAGGAAAAACCCCTCTCCTAGGGGAAAACCCAGTCAAACTCTTCTTATTCTTCTTATAGAAACAAATCAAAGTCAGACAACCAAGACCTTTATACCAAGATCAAGACCTTCTCCAATCACCAAGTCAACCCTTCCACAATTCCATCGTCAAGTCAACAAAAATCAATGAAAGTCAAGCTTCTGCAATTTGGTCAAATCAGAATTTCGACACTCTGTAATTTTCGGTCTTCCAATTTTTGCCTTTAGCAGAATTTCAAAAACCCTAGCTTTGCATATGTGAGAGACTCCAAGCATAAAAATCAAGTTTTCTTCCTTCCTTAGACTTTACTTCTTCTCTTTGATTTTCGCACTTCTTTCTTCTTATTGTAGATCGAATGAGTGAGTGACAAGGAGGTCGAATTTATCATCTATATATAGCCTTCTTTAATGGTTGAATCATTGTTTTAAAAATTGGTCGAGCCAACCGAGCCAACCCCCTGGTCGAACCGACTCAGTAGAAAAATCGGTCTGGAGGCCGGTTTGTGACCCAACCGGCCGAGTTGGTCATCAACTCAGCCGGTTGGGTCACAAACCGGCCGACTCGACCGAGTCCGAGTTAGACTAGGCAAGCCATGGACAGTCGATCGTGGACCCCACAAACGGCCCAAAATGGACCCCAAATCAGATTTCAAAGGGTTTTTAGAGTTTTGGTATGCCCTCTAACCCCTCCCAATCCTATAAAAACTACCCAACCCCTCTCATTTTCTCACAACTATCTCATTGCATTTGAGTGAGCATTTGTGAGGAATTTGTGAAGAGTTGTGGAGTTGATTTTTGGAGCAGCTTTGGGGAGTCTCTTGCACAATCTGTGGTGCAGCAATGAGGAGCTTCATGGGCATTTGTTGGAGCAGCATTGAGGAGGCTAAAGCCTAGAGATATTTTTTTTTTCACTTCTAAAATCTACCTTTGTTTTCTTTTTTATTTTTGCAAATCTAGAAATTGAAAACATAAATTTTTGTGAAAGAAATGAACATAGAATGAGTAGTTTTTTTTTTTGTTTTCATTTTCAAATTTAAACCTTTCATTTCCAAGTCCAAATTTAGTCCAAAATGGCTCCTAAAATGAAAGACGTTGCAAATTTTGTAAGAGAAAAATTAAGGGGGGGTGGAGGGGGCGTTGATCTGGCTCAAGCTGTGGAGCTAGTTGTCTATGACACCGGGGGAGAAACCGTATATTTGCTACAGAGGTAGAAGGTACCGTGACAGAGAGCGTAGGTTGCAAATCACCTACGGAGAGGGTGACTGCGTTCCAGTGGTGGACGCAGAACAGGAGGAACTAGTGGTGGACACAAAACAGGATCCAGTAGTAGACGCAGAATAGGAGGAACCAATGGCAGATGATAGTGATGCAAAACAGTTTGGGTAAGCACTCCTCAAATCAGTGCAGGATCTGACAAGGCAGATCGAGATGATGGATCAGAGATTCACTGTTGGGGAGGCTAGACAGCGTGAAACCCCAAGGGGTTTCCAGGTTGGTGAGGGGTCAGGCACATCCCACCATTTGCAGGAGCGGGATGCCACTCCGCACCAGGCATCACATGCCCCCACTCGTTCCACTATGCCCACTTTTCTGGGTGCAGACACTGGGGCAGGAGCACAGCAGGAGCCAGAGCCTAGCCACATGGGTGATTATTTTGCTGAGTATCAAGCATATGGGCAAGAGCTCAGGGATGCCCTTTCATTCAGAGATTTTTTTCAGCTCCAGCGGGACAGCATACCCCGTGACCATCACAGAAGGCACCAGCATTATCATGAGGGAGACACTCAGCGTATAGTGAGCAGGTTCCATTTGCCTACGTTTGATGGTTCATCAAACAATTCGGCGAAGTCTTGGGTGGAGAAGTTGGACATATACTTCCAGCTCAACCAGATGACAGAGACGGAGGCCATCAAGGTGGCGACGCTGCATTTGGATGGTGAGGCCCAGGATTGGTGGTTCCATGGGATGGTTACACTCGGACATTCGACAGTGACCACATATGTCGAGTTCACCCGGAGATTGATAGAGAGGTTTGACCGGAGGGATCCGGAGGAGAACTTTGTGGAGCTGACGAGGCTCGAACAGACCGGGAGCTCGGAGACATATATTGCAGATTTCCTGAGACTTTCAGTGATGGTGCCCGATCTATCCGCGGCACAGATGACATACATGTTCATTGAGGGGTTAGCAGAGCCGCTTCGAGGTTTGGTCAGATCCACCAGACCAGCCACACTCCAGGACGCAGTTGGCAGGACCCGGGATTTGCAGGATGCTTTACCCGGACCAGGACACCTTACCCCCAGAGGCAGGCTTTCCAACCAAAGGGGAAGGATGTGAGGATTCTGCCTCCTAAGGGGAATCCGGGTAGGGGACAGTTAGATGATGATGCCAGGAGGGAGTTGAAGAAGAAGAGGTTGTGTTTTACCTGTCAGGAGTTGTGGGCACCGGGACACAGATGTGTTGCTGGAAAAGCACATTTTATCGAGGTCTTCTCCGAGAGCAACAGGGAAGAGGATGAGTATGACGATGGGGAGGCAAGAGACAGTCAAGCAGCGCAGGACCATTTGCCGCCTCCACCTCCGGGAGCAGGAGGTGCAGCTTTTGCACCCAGAGGGGGGACCCTTGCAGCATTACGGGGAGTACCCAAGTATTTAACGTTGCGTGTCCGAGGGACAGTACGTGAGCAGCAAGTTTCAACCCTGCTAGACAATGGGGCAACCCACAACTTCATCAATGCACAGATGGTTGAGCGGAGAGGCATACCGACAGAGAGCTTCGATGGATTTTCAGTGTTGGTCCCAGGAGATCAGACGATGCAGTGTTTCCAGAGCTGGCTGTGACGATGGGCACCTACACAGTGACTGACCACTTTTTTGTGGTTAACATACCAGAAACCAATGTGGTATTGGGTGTACAGTGGTTGATTACTCTAGGGAAGGTCACCACAGATTGGGAGGCCTTGGAGATGGTGTGGGATGATAAGAAGACCGGGAAGCATGAGAAGATACGTGGGATGCACACTTACCCACCCCAGACTGTTTCAACTCACCGGATGGAGGCAGACTTCCAGAAGGGAGACATAGAGTGGGCAGTAGAGCTGCGTGCATCAGAGGCAGGGACTACCGAGCAGTCAGTTCATCCTGAGATACAGACCATCCTTGACAGGTATGCCGTGGTGTTTGGGGAGATACCGCCAGGACAGCCACCAGATCGGGGATTTGAGCATACTATTGAGTTAGAGCAGGGCATTCAGGCCGTTATCACCACACCCTATAGGCATCCCAAGGCCTATCGGGACGAGATTGAGCGGGCCATCTAGGAGTTGTTGGCTCTTGGACACATTCGACCAATCACCAGTCCTTTCGCTTCTTCGGTGGTGTTGGTGAAGAAGAAGGACGGCACATTGAGAATGTGCATTGATTACAGGGCCCTAAATAAAAAGACCATGAAGAACAGGTACCCTATACCGAGGATTGATGAGCTGATGGATGAGTTGAGAGGAGCACAGTTCTTCTCAAAGATCGATTTGAGATCCGGGTACCACCAAATTCGCGTGAGGGAACAGGACATTCCCAAGACCGCTTTCAGGTGCCATTATGGCCACTTTGAGTTCTTGGTTATGCCTTTCAGGCTAACCAACGCACCAGCCACCTTCCATTCATGCATGAACCACATCTTCCGCAGTCCCCTAAGGAAGTTTGTGTTGGTTTTTTTTTATGATATACTGATATATAACAGGACTTGGGAGGAGCATCTCCAGCACATAGAGGCAGTGCTGCATATCTTGGAGGAGTAGCAGTTCTATGCTAAGCTCTCCAAGTGCGAGTTTGGGTTGACGGAGATGTTATATTTGGGACACATCATAGGAGTGGACGGAGTGAGGGTCCACGAGGAGAAGATCAGGGCCATCAGAGATTGGCCAGAGCCGAGAAACGTGACGGAACTTCGAGGATTTGTTGGTATCTGCACTTATTACAGGAAGTTCGTCAAGAGTTTCTCTCAGCTTGCTGCACCCCTTACAGATTTGACGAAGAAGGAGGCATTCAGTTGGTCAGATACAGCGCAGCGAGCCTTTGACAGGCTCAAGGAGGTGATGAGCAGCTGCCCAGTACTTGCATTGCCGGATTTCACCCAGTCGTTTGTCCTAGAGTGTGATGCATCAGGAGAGGGGATCGGTGCAGTATTGATGCAAGGAGGTCACCCAATAGCTTTTGAGAGTCGGAAGCTCCTTCCACATGAGCGGTTATATGCCATATATGACAAGGAGATGTTGGCCATCATGCATGCCTTGGCCAAATTCCAGCAGTACCTGGTGGGTAACAGGTTCAGGGTGAGAACTGACCACAACAGCCTTAGGTTCTTTTTAGAGCAGAAGCAGCTACAGGAGAGGCAGCAAAAGTGGGTCAGCAAGATCCAGGCCTACGACTTTGACATAGAGTATGTCAAAGGGAAGAACAACATAGTGGCTGATGCACTTTCATGGAGACCAGCCGCGTTGTCCTTGATGAGTGGACGCAGATTGGAGGGCTCGACTTTTGGTGGAGTACTCCAAGGACAGGTTTGCTTGTGAGGTTCTAGATGGACAGGTGACGGATGATCGATACAGGGTGATGGATGAGATCATCTACTACAGAGACAGGATCTTCTTGTATGAGGGCTCTTAGCTCAAGAAGAAGATACTACAGGCTTCTCATGATTCACCATTGGCTGGTCACCAAAGGTTTACCAAAACCTACAGGGCCATCAGAGAGAGGTTCTCATGGAAGGGCCTCAAGGAGGACGTACTCCAACATGTCAGGGAGTGCGAAGTTTGCCAGCACAACAAGGGGGAGATGAACCATCCAGCAGGGTTGTTGCAGCCTCTTCCCATTCCAGAGGGGAAATGGGAGAGTATTTCGATGGATTTCATCACAGGGTTGCCCGCGGTGCAGGGCAAGGACTGTATATTTGTCGTCGTTGATCGACTGACAAAATATGCACACTTTTTCGCCATATCCGCACACTATACAGCAGCACAGGTGGCAGAGTTGTTCTTCCGGGATGTCTTCAGGTTACATGGTCTTCCCAAGACCATTGTCAGCGACAGGGACAGCCACTTCATGGGTGGATTGTGGCAAGGAGCTTTTTCGGTTGGTGGGGACAGAATTGACACCGAGTACCAGCTACCACCCACAGACAGATGGGCAGACGGAGATAGTTAACAAGTGGCTGGAGGGCTACTTGCGTAACTATGTCAGTGGGCAGCAGAGAGCGTGGTTGAAGTGGCTGCACCTAGGAGAGTACTGCTACAACACCACACAACACATGTTTATCAGTATGTCTCCGTTTTATGCATTGTATGGTTATCATGCTTTATCTTTCGTTGATGTCATGTTTGGTGCCAGCAAGGCTCCGAGAGCCAAGGATTGGATCCAAGAGAGTCAAGACATCCTCCGAGCTCTCAAGGATAACCTGGCTACAGCACAGAATCAGCAGAAGCTGTATGCCGACAAGGGTCGGGTGGAGAGACAGTTTGAGGTAGGGGACTTGGTCTACCTACGCTTGCAGCCATACCGACAGTCGACTCTGAAGTAGAAGGGGGCTGAAAAGCTCAAGCCCCGCTTTTATGGACCTTATAGGGTGATACGCAGGGTTGGACAGGTTGCCTATGAGTTGGAGCTGCCCCAAGGTAGCAAGATTCATAACATCTTTCACGTATCATGCCTAAAGAAGGCTTTGGGACAGCAGGTGACAGTGACAGAGGAGCTTCTGCCTACAGATGATGAGGGGCATTTGGTGCTACAGCCGGAGGCCATTATTGATGTCAGAGAGAGACAACTGCGGAGCAGGACAGTCCAGGAGTTCTTGGTGAGATGGAAGAATTTACCGGATGAGGATGCCACTTGGGAAAGTGAGAAGATCTTGCAGCATCTATCACTACAGTTGCTTGGGGTCAAGCAACATTTTGCCGAGGGAGACTGTAATATTCCCAATTAGCGATAGCTAATTGGAAATATTAATTTTGATCAATTTTTCCTTCTATAGTTAAAATATAAATAAAAGTGAGTAAGAGGGGGATATAACTCACTTTAAAATAAAGTACACTCCCTAGTAGACTCAACGTTGTAACTTAAGTGGGCCAAAGGGGGCCAAGAGACCACGTAGAGGGGGACCCACTTAGACCACGTGGGCATAGACAGTGCAGTTGAGTTGGCAACGTGGGCCAAATGGAGGCTACGTAGGAGATGGTGGGGCCTAGGGTTGAGAGAGGCCCATCGTTATAAAAAGGAGAAGAGCCTCCTCATTTTCTGGTCTGATGGTCTCCATAGTTGTTTAGTCACTACCACCAGCACGTTGGCTATTTAGTTTAATCAGCAGACTGTTGGCATCATGTCTCCGTTCGGGAGATCTCGTACCTCAAATTTCGGAGACTTCGAGTGCTTACTCGAGTGAGGCATTCCATCCTATTTGAGGATTTGAGTTGTGACGGTGGAGGAGACGGCAGATTCATTAACGATAAATTTTGGGAGGGAGTACGCATCAGGAGTTGAGGGAGCCTCCTACATGGCATTCTTTTGCGATTTTAATGAGGTTGAGCAGTGTATTTGGGACATTTAGCTGGAGACTTTTGGTTGAGCGGGAGGTCATATTTTGGAGGATTCCATTCAGTGTCAGCGTGGCCCTTGGGAGGATAGCGTAGATCCTCAAGGGAGGTATTTTTGGAGGTTGTCCATTCCAGAAACGCTCTCTGGGCTTTGCTGGGTTTTGTGAGTAGAGGTTGATTCCAGAGTTTCAGCTTATTCCGGGTAGGGGAGCAGCCCCAAATACTCACCTTGTTCCAACAGTAGTAGCTACATGGCAGTTTTCCAGCAGCTTGGACACAGATCAGAGAGCAACCATTCCATCGATATTCTGAGAGTATTCCTACACTGGCCTAGTGCAAGTCAAGGTGTCATCACTCTATCACCTCTTTGTACTCATTATATTCTCAAGATAACAAACACCGTATTTCTATTCATGTACCTGTATAACGTTTCTAGCATTTCAAGGTAATGAAGATCCGTGATCACTTTTGCCTCCTTGGAGGCATTCTGCTATACCCATCTCAAGGTGTTTTGCCCATACCTAACAGACGAGGCTTCGGTGAGGGCTAGGAACGATCTCATCCCCTTCCGTAGGTGAAATATCCTGTAAACACCCCTCCAAATTCATCTCTCGGTTTAGAGTTGAATGTGTTTGAGAGATATCCCCGAAAGGGGATACATCGTGATGCATTTGTTTTGAAACATGAATGAAAATCTTTAAAATTATGTTTTTTTATAAAAAAAAATAATATTTAATGTATTTTTTAAAAACACTAAGTCATCGAAACCGAACCGGCTGAGTCGATACTGAGTCGGAGTTGACCCTCAGCCATTTCCGAACCCGAGTTGGAGTTTTAAAACATCGGGTCGAATAGGCCTCTTTCTAGGCCGACTTCTCTTAAAGCCCGACGAGAATTTTGTTAATTATCCCGACTCCAAAAAAAAAAAAATTTTATGATACAAATGCCAAAGAAGGGTCTTATCCATATAATAAGAACTCTTTTGACTCAAGTAAACCCTAGGATCATGAGGAACATGCTTGACCTAGTTGACAAATAAAAAATAGCATGAAACACATGCTTCAAAAATAATTTTCTTTTTCTTCTTTTTCATTTTTACAATAAATATATAATGATACAAATACAATAACAATTATGAAGACCAAGCATAGTTACATTTCTCAACGTTGGGGTCAACCAGTTCAATGAACAGTCTAGTTTTGATAACATTAATTGCAATTCCAGTGTGGTCCCAATTCTAATAACTTTGATTTATAACCTCTAAAGGTTTAGTTCCATACCCTGCTTTTGTGTCTACCTGAGACCTAAATCAACTGTAAGACTCCCTAAAAAGCTTATCCAGTTAGCTTCGAAATGGTATACAATGCCTCCATTTAGATCAATGAACTTGGCCATACCCACTTGTATCTCTTCAAACTTAGTGTCTCTCAACACCCTTAAATGACATCCATCACTTAAACCATGTAGCAACTCTCAAACTGTGATGAGGTAAAGTTTCCTTTTTTATGTTACAGTTGGTGCCAATCTCTTGTACAGTGTATATGAATAAAGCTGCATAGTTCTCAGGTATCTAAAGTTTTGAAGCATTTGAAATTCAATAATGGAGATCACTAGGCATGAACAGAAGATATCAAAAGGACTTATTTTTTATGTCTGGCTTCAAAATTTAGAGACAAGATATATTTCTAGCTCAGTTACAAAGCAGATTCTAAAATACCTAATCTATTAAGAAGGTGAATACAGAGAGAGAATACGAACGTGCCAAGAAGAGCCTCCATGTCATCCTCCTCTGCTTGAGAAACAAGGTCCTCCTCCACTGTCACCTTCAAATCATTTGGAGTGTCACCATCTACTGTTTGAGCATCCTGTGCACTCGCACTGACAGGAACCGTTTTTGTATTGGCCTGTGACAGCAATAAATAAATTGTGATTTCCCAAAATGTAAGTAACAAATGTTCCCATGACCATATGACTGACACATGTATGAAAAAACTGAAAAGACTGAACCACTAGTACCAATAGCTGAAAATATGTCCAAAAATACACTAAATTATTTAGCACAAAGGGCGTGTATATATAGCAGGAAACTAACGACACAGCTGTATCAGCATAGAACAGAAACTGTAAATATAAATAAAAGATGACACAGATGCAACTACCTCTATTTTTTCACAGCATATTATCTTATTAGCTATCTATTTGAAGAAATCAGCTAAAGATTTAGATTTTCCTGGTAGATTTACCATCTGTCACATTTCTCAAACTTGAATCTTATGAGCTATATATTGAAGAAATTAGAGGTTTAGATTTTTCTGGTAGATTTACCATTTGTCACATTTCTCAAACTCGAATCAATCAAAATTATATATTGCTAATAATTCACAGTAAATTACATGTCTTGAGCATTAGAATTTTGTTAATGGGAGTCAACCCAAGAAAATAGAAAAAGTATCTAACACTGTATATCACCAATAAGCAAGAATGCATGGAAAACAATTCTGACACTATCCACTCCCATGGATGACTAACAGGTGTGAAAATTTCAATCCAGAAAATCTGTCTGCAGTGACAGATTTATTTCTCCTACTTATTATTTCAATAAGTTATTTACAGAATTCTTCGAGTAAATTTCGAAATAAATACCACTGCATCATTCACTTATGTATATGCAGAGATAGGAACAGTAAGAAATATAAGTATAAGAAACAATCACATGTACACACTTATTTTTGGACAACTGTCCCCGAAAAAACCCAATGTAGGAAAACCGGTGCAGCAGATGAGGGTTTATATATTATTCTTCAAAAATGAATTCTTTACAAGAAATAGACTGGCATATTTCTTTAGAAAACACCTAAGATAGATTCTCTGGTTCCTTCTGAAGAATTCCTGACACCCGGAAGACCCACTATCTTCCTCTGCGTCACTCTGCGTGCTTCTCTGTGCAGTCCCTGCGCTGGACTGCATCACTCTGCGTGGGCACACTACGTTGCTGCTTTGCATTGCCTTCTGTGACCTTCTACGTCCCTCTCTCTTCCTTCTCTTTCACTGTAGACCCCCTCTCCTTCTTCTGCCTCTACAACTCTGCCCTGCAACTCTCCCTCTAAAATCGAATTCTATTCCTTCAGAATCGACTTCCTTCGGGTTACTGAGTGTATGCCTGGCTTGCTTTCCAAATGACCCTCAACCCTTCTTTTATAATCTTCTTATTGACGAATCAATGGCCCGGATTAGAAGTCTAATCAATGGCCAAGATTAAAACTTGACTCGATCTTCATTCTCTAGAAGATTCACACTCTGTTTTATTAATACCCATTAATTATTTAATTTCGCTAAGTTTAGACTTAGGGTCTACATTAAAATAATTAATTATTTAATAAAACACAAACCGAGTGGAATCTTCACAAACAGTTTCTGGGTTCTTTGGAATACTCATGTCCAAGCCTCCTTACAAATTTTGAGACTTGGAACACTTTCTAATGCTACAAAAATCAACACTCTCTCTTAGCGAGGAAAGTGTTCTAGCAAAATGCTTGTTGCATGTTGCTCTGTCTTGAATCATCCTCTGCATTGTTGATGCCTGGCTGGTGCCCCTCACCTATTGCCTTTTGTACTGCTGCTCATGACCCTATCACTGTCATTGCCTCATCTGTACTGCAGCTCCCTCTGAAACTTGAACCTATCCATCCTTGCTACTGAAACGGATTCTTGATCATCCCCATCTTTCTCTGAAATAGACAAACTTGTTATTTCCTAGAGCTTTCGTGAGGATATCGGCCACTTGTTCTCCGGTAGGAGTGTACTCCAATTGTACAGCTCCCCTTTGGACATAGTCTCTGATGAAATGACACCTAATGTCAATTTGCTTCGACCGATCATGAAACACAGGATTCTCAGAGAGCTTGATGCAACTATGATTATCACAAAGAATGTTGGTCGCCTTCATCTTCTCCTTGAGTAAATTCACAAGCAATTTCCAAAGCCATGTGGCCTCACATGAAGTCGTGCTAGCTGCCATATAATCAACTTATGCAGAGCTCAGGGCCACGGATTTCTGTTTCCTGCTGCACCAAGAGGTCATCCCCGATCCAACACTAAAATAGTACCCACTGGTACTTTTCCGATCTACTGGGCTCCCAGCCTAATTCGTGTCAGTGAACCCACTCAACCTAATGTCATTGCCTATGGTGTATTTCAGTCCAAGGTTGATTGTTCTTTGTAAATATCTGAGAACATGTTTGGTTGCTGCCCAATGAGCCCTCCTAGGTTCCACCATGAACTGATTGAGGGTAGTTACTATTGACAGCATAACAAATATTTGGTCTAGTGTTTACCAGATACCTCAGAGAACCTATGAGCTACCTATACAAAGTAGTATCATCCTCAACATCTTCAGAAATGTCAATTTTCTTCCAGTTGGTAATCATTGGAGTAGCCATGGGTCTACAATCCTCCATCTGAAAACTTTTCAAAACTTTTGTAGTATATCTTCCTTGTCCAAGGAATATCTCACCCTTTTGCTGCCAAACTTCTAACCCCAAAAAATAATGCATCAGCCCTAGATCCTTCATGTCAAATTCCGCAACTAAATTCCCCTTGCAGTCCTTGATGGGCCTAGATGATCCTATTAGGAATAGATCATCTACATATAGCACCAGTATAAGAGGCTCATTCGCTACCCTCAGATAGTAGAGATTGGGATCTGCGTCACTCTTGACAAATCCCATTTTCTGCAAGTAGCTGTCAATTCGACCATACCAAGCTCTAGGGGCTTGCTTCAGTCCATACAAGGCCCTCTTGAGCCTGCATAGATGAGTTTTATATTCATGCATCTCAAAGCCCTCTGGTTGTTCAATATATACGTCTTCCTCTATCACCCCATTCAGAAACGTTGTCTTGACGTCCATCTGGTGAATCTCCCATCCTATTTGTACAGCAAGGGATATCACGGATCTAATAGAAGTATATCGAGCTACCGAGGTGAAGGTCTCTTCATAATCTATCCCTTCCTTCTGAGCGTACCCCTTAGCCACAAACCTGGCCTTAAATTTCTCGACACTGCCAGCCGCAACATATTTGATCTTGTAGATCCATCCCGAACCTAAAATTGATCTGTCTTGAGGCTTGGGAACCACTTCCCAAACATCATTCGTCATGATGGAGTTGTACTCCTCCACCATCGCATCAACCCAAACCTGGTGCTGAGCTGCCTCCTAAAAACTAGATGGCTCTCCAACCTACGCTACCAAAGCTTGGTACCTTTCAGTTTGTATATGTTGCCTCTTCTCATTTCAAGGGGCTCCGAAAAACTCTTCTGCATCCCTCAGAATCTGTCGCAATTCCCTGCTCATCTTACCACTGGTAGTGCGTGCATCCACGTGCTCTCCTTCCTACAAATCCTCGAGAGATGTATCCCTTTGATCCCCATGCCTTGGAGAGGCACTCATGTTACCCTTCGCTCGTCGTTGTGGCTAGACCAACGAATCCTCCTTAGAATGCGTAGCAAAAGGCATCTCCCGAGATTTTCTGAAGGCCCTCTCCTCCATGAATTTCACATCTCATCGTACAACAATCTTCTTGCTCTCAGGTATGTATATACGGTAAGCCCTTGCATTCTCACTATATCCCACCAGATATCCCTTTTTCGCAATCTTATCCAACTTCTTCCTCTTCTCTTCAGGCACATGACAATATGTTGCATTGCCAAAGATCCTAAAGTGGCTCACTTCAGGCTTGCTACTAGTGAAGACACTTTTTGGAGTGATCTTACCCAATGCATTATGAGGATTCTTGTTCTGTACGTAAACAGTTGTATTACAAGCTTCAACCCACAAAAATTTGGGCATGTCTTGATCGCACAGCATTGCCCTTGCAACTTCGACAATAGTTTTGTTCTTCCGCTCTGCAATACCATTCTGCTCTAGATCATATGGAGCAGTCCACTCTCTTCTGATGCCTTCCCTTGCACAGAACTCTATGAAGTTTTTAACCGTGCATTCTCCACCATTGTCTGAACGCAATGTCTTGATCCGCTTTCTCGTCAGATTCTCTACCAGAGCTTTAAACTCCTTGAATCAACCAAAGACTTCGTCCTTGGCCTTCAAAAAGTAGATCCAGGTCTTCCTGGAATGGTAATCAATTTAGGTGACGAAATATTTGGCACCACTAAGAGGTCTAGTGGACATTGGGTCGCAGATGTCTGAGTTTATTAACCTCAACACACTCTTAGCCCTATTGTTGCCTCTATGGTATGTTGTCTTGGCATACTTTCCTAATACACACCCTCTGCAGACATCGTCTCGCTTGGTGCTCAGTTCTGGAACTCCTGTGATAGTCTTCTTGATAATCCTTAATGCCCCACGATGCAAGTGCCCCATTCTCCTGTGCCATAGCTCATTCAAGTCTTTCTCATCAGTGCTGCCTATTAGTGCCATTGGGATTCGAGCTGTAACTTGTAGAGTTTATTACTCCTCACTCCGATTTGTGCTTTCTTCTTCCAACTTGGGTGTTTGACGTATACTCTATTTCCAATAAAGTAAACGCCATAACCTTTGTTTTGAAGTTGTGACACCGAGAGTAAGTTCATCCCCAAACCAGGCACATGCAGTACATTAGTGGCCCGAAGCTTATTACCAGCTTCCGTTTGAAATACTATGGTACCTCTTCCAATAGGGGTACATTTTGCCTTATTGCCCATGGTGATTTTAAAGTTCATCTACTCTTCTTGGTAGTTTGAGAAACATTCTCGCACTCCCGTAATATGAGCAGAAGCCCCACTATCAATGTAACAGATTTCAAGAGAAGCAGAGCTTGACACACAAGCAAATTCTTCTTCCAATCTAGATGCCAGAACAGAAGCATCATGATCCATCTGTTCTTCCATGCTTCCATTCTTCTCTACAGCACTGCATGAACCCTTCCTAGCTGCTGCAGCAACGTCTGATTTATGTTCAATTGTCGGTTCTCTGCTTCTGTTACTCATCTCTGGCTCTGATACCATGTGAAAATTTCAATCCAGAAAATCTTTCTGCAGTGATAGATTTATTTCTCCTACTTATTATTTCAGTAAGTTATTTACAAAATTCTTCCAATAAATTTCGAAATAAATACTACTGCATCATTCACTTACGTATATAAAGAGAAAGGAACAGTAAAAAATATAAGCATAAGAAACAATCACATGTACACACTTATTTTTGGACAATTGTCCCCAGAAATACCCAATGTGGGAAAACCGGTGCAGCAGATGAGGGTTTATATATTATTCTTCATAAATGAATTCTTTACAAGAAATAGACTGGCAGATTTCTTTAGAAAACACCTACGATAGATTCTCCGGTTCCTTCTGGAGAATTCCTAACACCTGGAAGACCCACTATCTTCCTCTGTGTCACTCTGCGTGCTTCTCTGCGCAGTTCCTGCGCTACACTGCGTCACTCTGCATGGGCACACTGCGCTGCTTCCTGGGGTCCTCTGCATCCCTCTCTCTTCCTTCTCTTTCACTGCTAACCCCCTCTCCTTCTTCTGCCTCTGCAACTCTGCCCTGCAACTCTCCCTCTCAAATCGAATTCTATTCCTTCATAATCAACTTCCTTCGGGTTACTGAGTGTATGCCCGAATTGCTTTCCAAATGACCCTTAAGCCTTTTTTTATAATCTTCTTATTGGCGAATCAATGGCCCAAATTAGAAGTCACACTCTGTTCTCTAGAAGATTCACACTCTATTTTATTAATACCCATTAATTATTTAATTTCCCTGAGTTTAAACTTAGGGTCTACATTAATATAATTAATTATTTTAATAAAACACAAATTGAGTGGAATTTCCACAAACGGTTTATGGGTTCTTTGGAATACTGATGTTCAAGCCTCCTTACAAATTTTGTGACTTGGAACACTTTCCGATGCTACAAAAATCAACAACGGGCTCATATGATGCTATGGATAAGCTACAATATAACAATAAACTTTAAGCATGACAGAATGTTTATTAATTGTCCATCAATCTTGACTTGGTGTTCATATCAGGCCAGCACTCATTGTGAAGATTCACAGAAAGATAATAGTGACATAAACAACACCATCTACAACAAAATTTTCCATGAGAAAGACCTGGATTCAAGCTTTTGTTCTCCCTCATCTTGTGAATGCAGAGTAGAGATTTTGAAGTAGCATCGGGTGTGCTCTAGCCCTGAGATTTTGTGGAAGGGCTAAGACACACCAGACCTCCAAAACCTAGAAAGTGTTTGGACAAATTTCATCTAGTGTGTGAGATATTTAAAATAATTAATTTTTATAATGAGGACCCTAAGTCTAACTTAGGGAATTAGAAAAATTAAAGTGAATTAATTAAAAACATGTGATGAAATGTTCTAAGTGACACGAATCAAGCAGTCTTTTAATATGAGTCGTCGATTAGAGATTAGATCATCGTCGTTGATGTTTCAACGAGAAAAGTATAAGAGAAAGGCTTGTGGATAGTTGGAGACACAGACACATTGGCAGAGCACTGAAGCTAAGTCAAATTTCTATAGCGGGGTTTTGCTGAGAATTTGAAACGAGTTGTAGTACAGTGAGGGGCAGAGATCGACAAGGGATGAGTTGATCCAACGTCGAGAATACAGCAAGACAGAGAGGCAATGAGTACTAGTCAGCGCAAAACCAGCCAAGAGGACACAGTTCATGTTGAGATTTTGTGTATTTGGGGTGGCATCAGTTGTGCTCTAGGTCCCAAATTTTAAGGAAGGACTAGAGTTGACCTGATCTACAAGACCCAGAAATGGATTTGGGAAATTTCATCTGGTTTAGAAGATATTAAATTAATTAATTATTTTAATGTATTTCCTAAGTTAAAACTTAAGAAAATAAAATAATTAAAGTGAATTTAATTAAACATGTGATGAAATTGTCTTAAGTCACACGGATCATGCTTTCTTTTAATCTTAGATATTGATTAAAGATTTAAACTTGGCCGTTGATTTGTCAACGAGAAAAGTATAAAGGAAAGGCTTGGGGTCATTTGTAAGGCACACAGAGGCAGAGCATTGAAGCTAAGTTGAGATTCTAGGGCGGGGTTGCTAAGAATTCTCAAGTGTTTCAGTTGCAGATAGGGGAATTTAGACCAAGGGGATGATCTAATCCTGGGGTCTAGAATACACAAGAAGCAGAGAAGAGATCAGGAAAGACAGTGCAAAGGAAGGCAGCAACAACAGCAACAGACGGTAGCAGTAAAAGACGGAAGCAGCAGCAGCAAGGACAACGTGATTGTCAGGAAACCCTTCAGAGGTTATGTAAAGACCCTTAGGGGCAGCGTAGTGACTGCGTCACCCAGTCTCGGGTAACACAGTCCCTTCCAGTGACAGCGCTGAGCATTTGGAGGCCTTCAGAAGCTGACGCAGTGTCTTTCAGGGGCAAATCTGGGGTTTCTAGGCCTAGATTTGGTTGAGTTCTATAAATCCCGTTTGAGGGTGTAGATGAGTCAATATTGTTGTTCTTAGATCAGCCAGGTGCTGCAGATCTAGAGTTTTCTCAATAGGGTTTTCCATATCTGGAACCCAGAGTTGTGTATTCATAAATATTCTTA
Source organism: Pinus albicaulis (assembly GCA_034641835.2). NCBI lineage: Eukaryota > Viridiplantae > Streptophyta > Pinopsida > Pinales > Pinaceae > Pinus > Pinus albicaulis. The sequence goes on along the minus strand of CM076572.1, from coordinate 95,767,282 downwards.
ATAATAGAGCCCTCCAGCAGCCAGAGACCAGTTTTCCCACATTGGGTTTTTCCGGGGACAGTTTGTCCATAAATAACTGTGTCACTTTGTCTATGTGTGCATGTGCTTATTCTAGATCTGAATTGGTAGAGATCTATTATGTGTTTTGCTTTGATGTTGACTTGAATTTATTCAGTTGATAACTTGTATAGTTAGGAGAAGCTTAACCGGATTAACAAAAATAATTTCTGCATAAGAATTAAGGTTCATAAATTTCTACATGGCATCAGAGCAATTGCAGATCTAGAAGGGTCACCAGCTGAAGAATCTGAAGGATCTAGCTACAAAAAGCAGTTAGAAAGGTAGCAGAAAAGCAGATCTGAAGGGACAACGCAGTTTTCAGGAGCAGAATCACGCAGAGGGAAGGGCGACGTTGTCTAGCGTTGTGTCCTAGCAAGCCCATGCAATTACTGCGCAGAGGCAGCTCAGAAATAGCGTTGGTTGGGTCTGAAGCCAGCCAGTGTGATTCAGATCTAAATCTGTCAGATCTAGAAAAATCTGCAGAAAAGTTGCAGAAATTCAGAAGAGCTGGTGGGGTTAAACTTCTGAACTTTTCAAATTTTTAACCTTAGCACAAGTGACAAATTTTGGGAAGAGATCAGCTTCTCAAAGAGTTTCTTGCCAAATGAAACTTGCAGTTTGGTCAGAGGATCAAAGAAGATGTTGAATCGTAGTTGATTTAGTAGATTTCTAAGGAGGGAAATCAAGTGTCAGAGGGAGCAGAGGGTTCCCAGTTCGAAAAGGACTCTAGGTCCAAGATCGCTAGCATAGAGAAGAGGAGCTCCGACACATTCTGAACAAATGGCTCCTCATGGACTACGTGATTAGGATAGGCTACAGGGTCTCTCAAACTTTTCGGTATGGAAAGCTAGGATCCTGATTGTCCTAGAGGCATATGGTCTAAGAGATCATGCAGAGCAAACCCTGGCCACGCAGACAGATGCAGATCTCCTAAGGAAGCATAGAGAAGCTACTGGGCATGCCAAGCGGCTGATAATGGACAGTATCAAGGATCATATTGTGCCACACATAGTTGAGAAGAGGACAGCTAATGAGATGTGGAAAGCCTTGACTTCCCTATATGAGGGAAAATCAGTCCAAAGAAAGATGTTGTTGGAGGCCCAAATGAGGTCATTCATGATGACCAAGGGAGAAGACATCAAGCATTTCCTCTTCAGATTGTAGTCAATCAAGGACCAGCGGACTGCAACGGGTGCAACCGTAGATGATGCAGTGATAGTCAGGACTGCCCTCAATGCAGTCACGGATGAGTGGGAAACCTTTGTCCAAAGTATCTTGGGCAGAGCGGACCTCCCAGATTGGGACAGCCTGTGGTCGATTCTGCGGCAAAAAGAACTACGAAGGTTCACCAAGAAGCAGCACAACCCTGCGTTGAGCAAGGTTAAGAAGGAAGAGGAGGAAGATGCAGCCTTGGCATCGAAGAAGCAGCCAAAGAAGAAGAAGGATCTTTCTAAGATCAAGTGCTTCCAGTGTGGCGAAATGGGACATTTTTCCAGCCATTGTCCAGAAAAGAAGAAGGACAAGGAAGCATCTTCTTCCAAAGCAGCAGCGGCAGATGATGGGTCAGGAGATGAGGTAGCCATGAGTGCTCATGAACCACGGAGGTGGGGTGACATGGACATGTGGAGGAGCTACATGGAAGTCAGGTGGGATCCTTGAACAGCGCATCTCTTGGATCACAAGCGAGCTACGACAGCCTTAAGACAATAGCGGGACAAATGGAGCAGTGGGTGTATAGATCACAGATGAGGCATAAGTAGAGGCAGATCTAGAGGCTGAAAGGAGCAACGCAGAGCATAGCAGCAGCAACATAGAAGCAGTAGCAGCGCAGAGGCTGATGTGACTTCAGCAGCGCAGTGCAGTACTGCTTACGCAGTGCAGAGCTGCAGCAGCGCAGAGAGCTTCAAAGGGACAATGCAGTGCAACAGCAACGTGATAGATTTCAGCACAAGGAGCTAATGTGAATTCAGTAGTGCAGAGGGAGTCTGATTACGTAGGCAGAGTTGTAGCTGTGCATCGTTCTTTAGATGCCAACACAGATCTGTAGCCTATGGAGGTTCAGTGATGAGGATGCAGCCCATCTGACTTGTCTATCAAAGATTGGGCAGGAGATTCAGTTGTTTCTCTCAACAACTGAAGTTGCAGTGCAGCAGATCAACAATGGCAGTGCTATGAGCAGCACAGATGCAGCATATTGAGAGGGAGCTGCAGTACAGTGGTTGTAGTGGCAGTGGTAGAGTCATGGGCAGCAGTACAAAATGGCAGCAACAGTGCAGAGTTGAGCGGCAGGAGGCCAAGCTTCAGCAGCACAGAACCAGCACCCAAAATCATGTAATGCATGAGTGTGATGTATTGTTAGAGCACACCCTTGATGCTAAGAGGGAGTGTTGATATTTTGTGTATTTGGGGTAGCATTAGTTGTGCTCTAGGTCCCAAATTTTGAGGAAAAACTAGAGTTCACTTGATCTACAAGACCCGGAAATGGATTTCGGAAATTTCATCTGGTTTAGAAGATATTAAATTAATTAACTATTTTACTGGATTTCCTAGGTTAAAACTTAGGAAAATAAAATAATTAAAGTGAATTTAATTAAACATGTGATGAAATTGTCTTAAGTCACACGGATCAAGCTTTCTTTTAATCTTAGCCATTGATTAAAGATTTAATCTTGGTCGTTGATTTGTCAACGAGAAAAGTATAAAGGAAAGGCTTGGGGTCATTTGTAAGACACACAAAGGCAGAGCACTTAAGCTAAGTTGAGATTCTAGGGTGGGGTTGCTAAGAATTCTCAAGTGTTTCAGTTGCAGAGAGGGGAATTTAGACCAAGGGGATGATCTGATCCCGGGGTCTAGAATACATAAGAAGCAGAGAAGAGATCAGGAAAGACAGCGCAGAGGAAGGCAGCAATAGCAGCAGAAGACAGCAGCAGCAGCAGCAGATGGCAGCAACAGTAGCAGCAGAAGACGGAAGCAACAGTAGCAGTAGAAGACGGCAGCAGCAGCACCAGCAGACGGCAGCAGCAGCAAGGACATCGTGATTGTCAGGAAACCTTTCAGGGGTTATGCAGAGACCCTTAGGGGCAGCATAGTGACTGCGTCACCCAGTCTCGGGTAATGCAGTCCCTTCCAGTGATAGCGCTGAGCATTTGGAGGCCTTCAGAGGCTGACGCAGTGTCTTTTAGGGGCAGATCTAGGGTTTCTAGGCCTAGATCTGGATGAGTTCTGTAAATCCCATTTGAGGGTGTGGATCAGTCAGTATTGTTGGTCTTAGATCAGCCAAGTGCTACAGATCTAGAGCTTTCTCTGTAGGGTTTTCCAAATCTGGAACCTAGAGTTGTGTATTCATAAATATTCTTAATAATAGAGCCCTCCAGCAGCCAGAGACCGGTTTTCCCACATTGGGTTTTTCCGGGGACAGTTTGTCCAGAAATAACTGTCACTTTGTCTATGTGTGCATGTGCTTATTCTAGATCTGAATTGGTAGAAATCTGTTGTGTGTTTTGCTTTGATGTTGACTTGAATTTATTCAGTTGATAACTTGTATAAGTATGAGAAGCTTAACTGGATTAACAGACATAATTTCTGCATAAGAATTAAGATTCAGAAATTTCTACAGTTCAGCCACCTCCACGGAAAGACTGTGCAGAGATTGCATAAGCCCAGCCAGGGTTACGCAAACCCAGCCAGCGCAGCACAAGGGCAACGCAGCACCAGCCAGGGTGATGCAGTCCTAGCCGAGGTAGCACAGAGGCTATGCAGCACCAGTTAGGGTGACGCAGTGGGGACATTGGCCAGTTAAGGGTTGACGCAGAGGCAGCGTTGAGGGTTCCAGTGGGTCAAAAGAGGCTCGTGATCTATAAATCACGTTTGAGGGAGTGATACAGCTATATCTTCTGTCTCCGAGTGAAAGGTACTTATTGTTGTGTAATTTCTCTGTAGGGACAACCATGTCTGGTGCCCAGATTGTTGTATTCAGATTCTGCATAATAATATAAACCCTCTAGTGTTGTTGCACCGGTTTTCCCGCATTGGGTTTTTCTGGTGACATTTGTCCGAAAAATTGTGTGTAATCTTGTCACATGTGTGTACTGTTCAGTAAATGATCTGTAGATGTGTAGGTTGCAGTTAGTATCTGCTTTAGTGTTTTTCTGAATATTTTAGTTATATAACTTGTTAAATGTTAATGAAACAAGTAGGTAAAGTAGATCTAGATACTACAGTAGGGTTTCTGTTTTGAAACTTTCACATGGTATCCGAGCATTGCAAATCGAGCTGGTCCACCAGCATAGCCACTGAAGAGAGTTGTTGCAGAGAAGGCAGATGAAACAGCAGAGTTCCAGAGAGGGCAGCATGGTACCAAGAGGACGCACTCCCAGCAGAGGCCATGCAGGGTCTGACGCAGTCCCAGCCGAGTGACGCAGAGGCAGCGCAGAGCCTTCTCGAGTGACGCAGAGGCAGCCTGCGCTGCGCTGAGCCAGTCTGCTCACGTTGAGGCCGGCCAGAGGGACACAGTCTAGTTTTGAGGTTGTTGTGCAGATTTGTCATAGTCTAGAAGCGAGGCTTCGGATCTTCAGAGGTTGCTGGTGTGGCGGAGGTTCTATTGATGCAAAATCGTGCCTAACAAAGGTGACAAGAGCAGGAGGAGGAGAGTTGCAGAGTTGCTCAGCAGATCTGCGCCAAACAGATCTGAGATTCGATCAAGAGGGTGATCGTAGAGAACTGTTCAGTTCTTTTTGGCTGAGGATTTCAGGGAGGGAAATTAGTTGTCAAAGAGAGCAGCTACTATAGAGGGTTTCTAATCGCCAAGAAACCCAGATCCATTATTTTTGTTGAGTGTTGCAGCAGAAAGAGGGAGAGGAGTATCTATTCTGACAAATTTGAGCAAAGATGGTGTCTCATGGACTGAGAGATTAGGACAGGTTGGACGGTATGTCTGTTGAGAATTTAGAGGGTTGATGATTAATTCAAATATTCCTTTTGATAATTACTTGTGAGCTTACTCGAGTTACTTATGTCTTCTCTTCTTTAAATTATTTAGTCTTTCATCAAGTCAATTATCAAAATACAAGACACAAAATTAGGCTCCTAGAGCCGAGGCAAAACCTCTCCCTCTTGGAGAGGAAAACCCGAAAGGAATTCTTCCTATAGATCTTCAAATGACAAGTACCATGACCAAGACTCAAACCCTTGACCTAGGAATGCCTCCAAGACATTGTCAACGATTATTTGACTGCCTTCAATACTAATCCTTCTTTTCTGCACCAACCTACAATGTCCTACACCAACACTAGAGAGCTCGGTCTCTGAGTTTTTCTTCAAACACTTCTTCTTGTTGGTTCAGATATTAGATGCACGATCATTCGAGACCTTGTCCTTCATTTTTCATACACTAGAAACTTTGTAGAACCTTTAATTTGGGAGCAAGAAGGTGAATCATAGATTTACCTTCCTCCTTTTTCCCATACTATAATAACCCTTAAAATTCACATCACAACATGATCATCAACCTTAATTCTTTGCATAACATGAAATTCGTATAGAACACAGACCTTAGGTGTATATAAGTGTATTCATTACAGGTTTGACCACACTCCATTTAACTGCAACCCCTTCATTCTGATCTACATCCTCTGCTTTAGATTGCTTCACAACAGATCCGCACCATACTTGATTACTGATTCACACCATACTTGATTACAACAGATACTGCACCATACTTTAATCCTTTCTGAAATCCACATCAACCACAGATGTATCTACAGTGTTCTTCAAAGCAATCCGCACTTGTCCCAGACTTCTTCACGTTGTAATTACCTCAGAGAAGTCTGCACTTTCGACAACTCTCTCCGAAAAACTCAGACAAATCGAATATGTGACTATTTTTCTGCGCAGTATACTGGGGTATATATAGTTGATCCTATCTATAAATGAGCCGACCTGTCCTTATGATATTAGGCCGACTTGATCAATGAATATATAGGCCGACATGTAGTGCATTTATTCCAGCGTTAATGAGGGTGGACATGACAAGGTCTTGGAGCATTTTTTATGACTAGACTCTTCATATTTATGACCCTTAATTACATTTATAACTAGATGAAAAACCTAATAGACATCAAGAAGAAGTCTATTGACCTATAATAAAATCTTGCTCATGAAACCCATGAAGCAAGCATAACAAAAATACATTTTATTATCTTTTTCTTCTACTTTACATAAATACATAATTACATAGTCAATATGAAGACCAATCCTAGTTACACTTTTCAACAATGTCCAACTTCGTTATCTGGAGGGCCAGGATCCTGACACTCCTGGATGAGTACAGCATCAAGGACCATGGAGAGAAAGTCCTAGCTGTGCCAACCAATGCAGATCCTCTAAAAAAGTACAGGGAGAATCAAGCGCAAGCAAAGCGTTTGATCATGGACAGAGTCAAAGACTATGTCATGCCACATATTGCTAGAAAGAACACGGCAAATGAAATGTGGGTAGCCTTGGACACGATGTATCAGGAAGGCTCAGTCCAAAGAAGAATGCTTCTGAAGAACCAGATGCAGTTGTTCCAAATGCAGAAGGGCGAGGAGATAAATCCCTTCCTCTTCAGACTTTAGACTATCTGGGATCAATTGATTGTCGTGGGTACGAATCTGGATGAGGCGCTCTTGGTGAGGACTGCCCTAAATGCAGACACTGAGGAATGGAAAATGTTTGTCCAAAGCATATTGGGCAGGGCAGCGTTACCATCCTGGGCGAATATGTGGGCAATCCTCCGACAGAAGGAAATCAGAAGGATGACCAAGAGGCAAAGCAATCGCAGTGGGACAGTCAGGGTAAAGAAAAAAGAGAAGGAAGATGCAGCCCTTCCATCAAAGGATCGAAAGCAGCAAGGGAAGAAGAAGAGGGACCTATCCAAGATATGGTGCTTTAATTGTGGTGAACTTGGACACTTTGTCCGCCATTGTCCTAAGAAGAAGGACAAGGGATCTTCTGAATCCAAGGTAGCAGCAGCTAAGGGAGATGATGGGAGTGATGATTTAGCCATGAGTGCTCATGAGCCACGGAAGTGGGGCGACATTGATCTGTAGAGTAGCTACAAATGGAGATGGCGAGATCCTTGAGGTGCCCAACTCTTGGATCACATACGAGCTACGGGCGCCCTAAGACGTAAGCAAGACAAGTGGAGCAGTGGGTGCAGGAGATCATAGTGAAGCAAAGGGCGAAGCTGGGATGCTGTAGATGGGAGTAGCGCAGTGCAGAGGTAGCAGCAACATAGAAGCAGCAGCGCAGTGTGAAAATTTCTTAATCTAAGAAACCCTACAATTAAATCTCAATTTACTTCTCATACTTGATTAAACATACAAGTTATTAATCTGAATATTCAGAATTAATAGTGAAGTAAATACAATTAACAGCCTACACATACAGATCATTTACTGAATAGAATGCTCATATGACAAAGTGACATGCAGAATTTTCGGACAAATGTCCCCGAAAAAACCCAATGCGGGAAAACAGGTGCAGCAGATATGAGGGTTTATTATTATTAAGCATCAGTTTTTGAGTACATCTAGGGTGCCATAAACTCAACTCACCCAACAGAGAAAACCTCGACCATCAGAGAAAATGTGAGATATACCTCACTCTCACAAATCTCGGCTGATCCGAATGAGCAACTGGTGAAACCCCAGCTGGCTCTACGCAGCTACTGCGTCAGCCTGGACTAAGGGACTGCGTCACCCTAGATCTGCGTGGATCTGCTTCTCCTGAATCTCGGGTTTCAGCCCTGTTGGCTAAGAAACCCTTGCTTCTGGCAAAATTTCGGACTTCTGCTTGGAGACACTGCGCTGCCCCTGAGTGAGCCCTGGGTGGGCTTGCGTCACCCTCCTGAGGGACTGCATCACACCCTCTGATGGCTACATTGCCTCCACTACATCTCTGCTGCACTTGTTGTGCACTGTACTCTTGGCCCTCCTAGCCAATCACTGCATCTGCCCCTGACTGCAACTCTGAGTCACTCAAATCTGATCTTCGTCCGAGCACTGCTCCGTCAGAAGAATTCGATCTCTTAGACTCTGTGTGTGTTCTCCAACTGACCCCAAGCCTTTCCTTTATACTTTTTTCGTTGACACATCAATGGTTGTGATCTAATCTCTTATCGACAGCTCAGATTAAAAGAGTGCTTGATCCGCGTCACTTAGAACATTTCATCACATGTGTTTAATTAATTCACTTTAATTTTTCTAATTCCCTAAGTTAGACTTAGGGTCCTCATTAAAAAAATTAATTATTTTAATATCTCACACAACAGATGAAATTTCTCCAAACGCTTTCTGGGTTTTGGAGATTTTGTGTGTCTTAGCCCCTCCACAAAATTTCAGGGCTAGAGCACACCCGATGCAACCTCAAAATCTCAACACTCCCTCTTAGCACGGAGTGTGCTCTAGCAATACATCCACACCATGTATCGCAAGATCTCGGCATCGGTATCGGCGCTTCTGATGCTTGGCCTGCTGCCCTCCATCTACCGCGTTGTTGCTTTCTGTACTGTTGCCCATGTCACTGCCACTGACACTATTACATTTGTACTACAACTCCCTCTCAATTTGTTGCATCACGCTGCCCATAGCACTACCACTGCTAATTGTTGCACTGCAACTCAGTTGCTGAGAAGTAAGCAACTGAAGGACCCCTGCCCAATCATTGACAGACAAGTCTGGCGGGCTGCATCTCATCATTGAAGCTCCCTTGGCTATTGCTCTGCACTATCCTCCTGAAGCTACTACACTGCTACAACACTGCACTACGTAAACACTGCAACCTCTGCGCTGCTGAAGTCCCACCAGCCCCTCTGCGTTGCTGCTTCTACGATGATGTTGCCTCTGCACTGCGTTGCTCCCTCTACAGCATCCTAGCTTTGCCCTCCACTTCACTGTGATCTCCCGCACCCACTGCTCCACTTGTCCTGTTGTCGTCTTAAGGCTCCCATAGCTCGTATGTGATCCAAGGGTTGGCCTACTCAAGAATCCCGCCAATCCATCTGTAGCTGCTCTACAGATCCATGTCGCACCACTTTCGTGGCTCATGAGCACTCATGGCTACATCATCATCACTCCCATCGTCCTTTGTTGCTGCAGCCTTGGATTCAGAAGATCCCTTGTCCTTCTTAGGACAAGTGTTGGCGAAGTGTCCAAGTTCGCCACAATTAAAGCACCAGACCTTGGATAAGTCCCTCTTCTTCTTCCCTTGCTGCCTCCATTCCTTTGATGCAAGGGTTGCATCCTCCTCCTCTTCTTTCTTTACCTTGACTGTTTCGTTGTTGTTGCTTTTCCTCTTGGTAAATCTCCTGATTTCCTCCTGACAGAGGATTTCCCACATGTATGTCGAGGATGGTAACGTTGCTCTGCCCAAGATGCTTTGGACAAACATTTCTCATTCCTCGGTGACTGCATTCAAGGCAATCCTCACCAAGAGCCCTTCGTCCGGAGTCGCACCCATGGCAATCAGTTGATCCCGGATAGTCTGAAGTCTAAAGAGGAAGGGATCTATCTCCTCACCCTTCTGCATCTAGAACAACCGCATCTGATTCTCCAAAAGCATCTTCCTTTGGACAGAGCCTCCCTGATACATCGTCTCCAAATTAGTCCACATCTCATTTGTCGTGTTCTTCTCAACAATATGTGGCACAACGTGATCTTTGACTCTGTCCATGATCAAGCACTTAGCCCGCACTTGACTCTCCTTGAATTTTTCAAAGGAGCTCGATCGGCAGGCACAGCTAGGACATTCTCAACATGGTCCTTGATGTCGTACTCATCTAGGAATGTCAGGATCCTTGCCCTCCAGATAACGAAGTTGGACATGTTGTCCAACCTGTCTTGATCTCACAGTCCATGAGAAGCCATCTTTGCTCGAATCTATCAGAACAGATACTCCTCTCCCTCTTTATGCTGAAACACCCAATAGGAATACTGGATCTGGGTTTTTTGGCGATTAGAAACCCTCTATAATAGCTGCTCTCTCCGACAATTGATTTCCCTCCTGGAAATCGTCAACCAAAGAAAAAAAATCAACTGAACAATTCTCTACGATCAACCTCCTGATCAAATCTCAGATCTGTTTGGCTGAATCTCCACCACACCAACAACTGTTGAAGATCTGAAGCCCTACTTCCGGACCACGGAAATACTACACAGCAACTCAAAACTGGATTGCAACCCTCTGGCTGCCCTCTGCATGAGCAGACTCGCTCAGCGCAGCAACTGCGCAGCGCAAGCTACTCCTACGTCGCTCTGGAAGGCACTACGTTGTCTCTGCGTCAACCCCTACGCAGCCTCTACTCGGACTGCGTCCTCCTGATGTTGCGCTGTCCTCTCTGGATCTCTGTTGCTTCAACTGCCCTCTGCAGCAAAAATTCCTTTAGCCGATTTTGCTGGAGATTCAGCATGATCTGCAAGGCTCTGATACCATGTGAAAATTTCTTAATCTAAGAAACCCTACTATTAAATCTCGATTTACTTCTCCTACTTGATTAAACATATAAGTTATTAATCTGAATATTCAGAATTAACAGCAAAGTAAATACAATTAACAGCCTACACATACAGATCATTCACTGAATAGCACGCTCATAACAAAGTGACACACAGATTTTTCGAACAAATGTTCCCAGAAAAACCCAATGTAGGAAAACTGGTGCAGCAGATATGAGGGTTTATTATTATTAAGCAGTAGTTTCTGAGTACAACTAGGGTACCATAAACTCAGCTCGGCCAACAGAGAAAACCTCGGCAATCAGAGAAAATGTGAGATATACCTCACTCTCGCAAGTCATGGTTGATCCAGATGAGCAACTGGTGAAACCCCAGCTGGCTCTATGCAGCTACTGTATCATCTTGCATAGCCTAGACTGAGGGACTGCATCAACCTAGCTCTGCGTGAATCTGCTTCTCCCAGATCTCGGTTTCAACCCTGTTGGCTCAGAAACCCTTGCCTTCCAGCGAAATTTCGGACTTCTGGTTGGAGACACTACGCTGCCCCTGCGTGAGCCTTGCGTGGGCCTACGTCACCTTCCTGAGGAATTGCGTCACACCCTCTGATGGCTGCGTTGTCTCCACTACGTCTCTATTGCCCTTGCTCTGCACTGTACTCTTGGCCCTCTTGGCCAATCACTGCATATGCCCCTCACTGCAAAACTCTGAGTCACTCAGATTTGATCTTCGTCCGAGCACTGCTCCGTCAGAAAAATTCGAACTCTTAGACTCTGTGTGTGTTCTCCAACTGACACCAAGTCTTTCCTTTTTCTTTTCTCGTTGACACATCAATGGTCATGAACTAATCTCTTATTGACAGCGCAGTTTAAAAGACTACTTGATCAGCATCACTTAGAACGTTTCATCACATGTGTTTAATTAATTCACTTTAATTTTTCTAATTCCCTAAGTTAGACTTCGCGTCCTCACTAAAAAAATTAATTATTTTAATATCTCACACACCAGATGAAATTTCTCCAAACGCTTTCTGGGTTTTAGAGGTCTTGTGTGTCTTAGCCCCTCCACAAAATTTCAAGGCTAGAACACACCCGACGCTACCTCAAAATCTCAACACGCAGAGGGGTTGATGGGACTTCAACAACGCAGAGGAGGTAGTGCTTACACAATGCAGAGTTGTAGCAGCGCAGTGGCTTCAAGAGGACAGCGCAGAGCAGCGGCCAAGGGAGCTTCAGTGGTGAGATGCAAACCCGACTGACTTGTCTGTCAGTGATTGGGCGGGGGTCCTTTAATTGCTTACTTCTCAACAACTGAGTTGTAGTGCAGCAGTGGGCAGCACGATGCAGCAATTTGAGAGGGAGCTGCAGTACAGATGGAGCAGTGTCTGTAGTAGTGACATGGGCAACAATACAGGGAGCAGCAGCGTAGTGGATGGAGGACAGCAGGCCAAGCATCAACAACGCAGAGACCGATGCCGAGATCTGGCAATACTTGGTGTGGATGTATTGCTAAAGCACACTACGTGCTAAGAGGGAGTGTTGAGATTTTGAGGTAGCATTAGGTGTGATCTAGCCCTGAGATTTTGTGGAAGGGCTAAGACACAACACCTCCAAAACCTAGAAAGCTTTTGGAGAAATTTCATCTGGTGTGTGAGATATTAAAATAATTAATTTTTTTAAAGAGGAGCCTAAGTCTAACTTAGGGAATTAGATAAATTAAAGTGAATTAATTAAACACACGTGATGAAATGTTCTAAGTGACATGGATCAAGCAATCTTTTAATCTGATTCGTCGATTAGAGATTAGATCGTGACCGTTGATATTTCAACGAGAAAAGTATAAGAGAAAGGCTTAGGGTCAGTTGGAGGGCTCATTCAAGAATGTTGTCTTGACATCCATCTGGTGAATCTCCCATCCCATCTGAGTTGCTAGGGATATAACGGATCCGATAGAGGTATATCTAGTGACTGGGGCAAAGGTCTCCTCATAGTTTATCCCTTCGTTTTGCGCGTATCCATTCTCCACGAACCTAGCCTTATACTTCTCTACACGGCCATCTGCAGCGTACTTGATCTTGTAGATCCACCTTGATCCTACAACTGATCTATCCTCTAGTCAAGGTACCACTTCCCAGACATCATTAGTCATGATAAAATTGTATTCTTCTACCATGGCATCCACCCACACCTGGTGTTGTACGGCTTCCTGTAAACTGGAGGGTTCTTCAACATGTGTTACCAAGGCTTGGTATCTGTCAAGTTGTCTGCGCTACCTCTTGTCGGTTCTAGGAGCTCTGACAAACTCCTTTGCATCCCTTAGCGTCTGGCTTACTTCCCTACTGGTTCTACCACTAGTGGTGGAAGGCTCAACCAAATCCTCCTCTTGTTCTAGTTGTTCCATCTGCTGCGAACTACCTGGATCTCTAACTCTTGAGGAAATATTGGTGCTGGTCACTGTACTCAGTCCTGTTGTTTGTCCTCCTGCTTGTCCCCCTTGTTGTTGTTGGACTAATGGAACGCCTGTTGACTGATCACCTGCAGGGATCTCTTGAGATCTTCTAAAATCCCTATCTTCCATGAACTTTGCACCTCACCTTACTACAATCTTCCTGCTGCTAGGAATGTAGACACTGTATGCCTTTGCGGTCTCGCTATACACAACGAGGTACCCCTTATCTGCAGTATGATCCAACTTACTACGCTTCTCATCTGGAATGTGACAATAAGCCACTCTCCCGAAAATCCTTAGATGACTTACCTTTGGATTCTTCCCCGTGAAGACCCCTTCTGCATTTTCTTCCCCAATGCTTTCTGAAGAGTTCTGTTCTGTATGCACACCGATGTGTTGCATGCCTTTGCCCATAAAAATCTAGGCAAGTCTAGGTCATATAACATAGCCTTTTTTGCCCTGACTATTGTTCTGTTCTTTCGCTCTGCTACTCCATTCTGTTGTGGACTATATGGAGTTGTCCACTCTCTCTTGATGCCCTCCCTTGCGCAGAAATCTGTGAAATCTTTATCTGTATACTCTCCACCATTATCTGAAAGCAATACCTTGATCTTTTTCCCTGTCAAGTTCTCTACGAAAGCTTTGAACTCTTTGAACCAATCGAAGACCTCATCCTTGGTCTTTAGGAAATAGATCCACGTTTTCCTAGAGTGGTCATTAATAAAGGTGACAAAATACTCACCACCACCAAGAGCTCTGGTGGACATTGGACCACAAATATCTAAGTGTATCAACCCCAACATGCCATTTGCTCTACTATCACTTCTGGGAAATTTTGCCTTTGCGTACTTTCCTAGTACACATCCTCTGCATACGTCATCATGTTCGGTACTAAGGACTGGAACTCCTGTCACAGTCTCTCTGAGCATCCTAAGCGCTCCATGGTGTAAGTGTCCCATCCTCCTATGCCAAATTTCGTTCAACTCCTTCCCACTATTACTATTACTACCTATCAATTCCATTGGAGAATCGATCTGCAACTTATATAACCAGTTGCTTCTAGCTCCAATCTGTCTCACCCTCTTCCAGCTAGGATGCTTGACATATACCTTGTTCTTCACGAAGTAAACATCATACCCTTTGTCCTGTAACTGGGACACTGAAATCACGTTCATACCCAATCATGGCACATGCAGTACATCAGTGGCACTAGTGCTGGTTCCTACTTCCGTCTGAAATTTTATGGTGTCTCTCCCAATCGGAGTACACTTGGTTTTGTTTCCCATAGTGATCTAGAAGTCCATCTGTTCTTCTCGATAACTCGAGAAATATTCTCTTACTAAGGTCATGTGAGATGAAGCTCCACTATCAATATACCAGAAATCAGTTGATGTTGAACCCGATAGACACGCAAACTCGTCTTCCAATCTCGAAGATAATTCTGAGGCTTCTTGACTTTCCATACTTTTCTGATTTATTTTCCCTTTCTATCGTTGACGCTTTTCAGCCCAGCAATTGCTGAAAAAAACTATGTCCCAGTAGAAAATATGCTTTGCGTTAAAGTTGTTGCACTACTCTCTCTACCTCTGGAAAATTTCAATCAAAAAATCTTCTTCTCTGTCAACTCACTCAGAGAAAGAATTTTTCACGAAATTTTGTCTTCCCGGCTATGGACTGCGCAGCCCCTCTAGGTTTTCAATCTGTTGTCTATGCAGTCTTTTCGAACTCCCTCTTCTGCTCAGCGTTGTGCTCTTCCTGCTTCACCTGTGTGCGCTCTGATACCATGTGAAAATTCCTAGCTCTAAATCCCTACTGCAACAACTGATATTATTTCTTCTACTTATTAATTCTGAATCGAGTTATTTACAGTGTTACGCAGTAAATATCGAAATAAGTTCCATTGCAGCGTTCACAACTAACATACTACGGAAAGTGAATGCAAGGAAAAATACTAGCACAAGTATAACCACAATGACACAGTTATTTTTGGACAACCGTCCTCGGAAAATCCCAATGTGGGAAAACCGGTGCAGTAAATGAGGGTTTCTTTATTATTCTTCAGCAATAATTCATGTACAAAGATTCTGGATAGAAAAATAGAAGAAGAGACACTGAGAGAAATTTACTGAACAAATTCTCACACTTCACAGCATTTTTTGGACCCCGGAAAGGACCTTTTGTCCTTACGCTGGCCTTACTGCGTCACAATCTGCGTAGTGCCTGCATCACTTCCTCTGCACTCGTGATCTGTGTTGCCCCTTCCAGAATGTCCCTGCACTCTCGGATGATTGATGATCCCTCTCTCTCTCCCACCTGTAACTCTCCCTCTGATTCGATTTTCTCTTGCCAAACTTCAACCACTAAGAAAATCGATCTGCTTGGGCAACTAAGTACTTCCACTGGTGTGTTCTCCGAGTGCCCATCGAGTTCCTTCTTATAATCTCCCGTTGAGGTATCAACGACCAAGATTAAAACATAATCGATGGCTAAAATTATCTTGGACTCAATCTTCGTCTTCATCTAGAAGATTCTCACCAGATCTAATTAATACAATTTAATTAATTTGATGTCTCGCCTTACCACCCACCGTCTACTGCGCAACTCTGATTTTGTGCTACATTTGTGCTGATGCTGACCCTGCATACTGTTGCCAACTAATGCAACTCCCTCTCATCTGTTGTTGCTGCAACTAAGAATTCACATGTTTCTACTACTAAAACAGGTTCTCTACCATACCCATTTGTTCCCTGAACTGGATGAACTTAGCTCTACCTAGAGCTTTTGTGAGTATGTCTGCTACCTAATCTCTTGTGGGAACATACTGCCGTTGTACTCATGGTATTAAAAACCGAAATCGGTGACCGAACCAATGGACCTAATGAACCGGGTTTTTGACCAGAACCGGTCTAACCAGTACTAGTCAGCTCTAAATGAGCCGGTTTTTAAAAAAATACATTAAATAATTAATTTTTAATTAAAAAAAAAAAAAAAAAAAATTTAAGGTTTGCAACCATGATTCCAAGCCAAAAGAGACAAAATATGCGAAGTTTTCTCATTTATATACCATGTAAAAGTGAATATATCAAAATGGCACCGAGTGCAATACATATCATTGAAAAAATAAAGAAGCAATGAGGCTCCAGATCTCCTAGCCGAGCTTTATAATGATACTTTGGGTTCAAAAAATACCTAGATGCATGTATAGGACGATGGAGTTGATTGTTCCATCTGTTATCAATGATCTCCCATATACGGCCATATTTAGCTAACATGTCCCTGTAAATTGCCCGTATCTGCTCCTTTGCCTGATCTATAGCCTCATAAATGTATCCCATTGCCATCTTTTCCCCATCCACCATCCTTAACACCTTAACAAGGGGCTCAGTAACTTTTACAAGCTCTGAATACCTTTTCCAAAAATAATTGTCAAAGACTTTCTTTTTGGTGTCTTTTCCATCTTGTCTACGAGCCCATCGAGATTCAGTCCAATCATCAGAAGAAAACATTTTCTAGAGGTTTTTCTGTTGAGAATTGAGACATTGCAACATGAGGAAGTGAGTTGCAAATCTCATAATTGAAGACCTAACAAGCTCTTTGCCCCAGTGTTTTTCTTCATTAGGCTAAATACCCATGAGTGGTTGTAAATGTATTTTGTAATGCACTTGGCATGCTCTATAGTGTTTTTTACCCATTCCACTTTCCCTGTGTCCTCAAGCATGAGGTATATGCAATGTGTAGCACATGGAGTCCAAAATATGGTCCTATATTTTGACTCAAGCATTTTTCCAGCAAAAACATAGTTTTGAGGCATTATCTGTGATGACCTACACAACATTCTTCTCCCCCACTTCCTAAATAATCTCATCCAAAAGCTCAAATAGAAGGGTTGCATCCTTCACCTTATCAGATGCATCCACTGATCTCAAAAACATTGTTTTTTGAGGGCAAGAAACAAGGAAATTAATGATAGTGTGGTTCTTTCTATCAGTCCATCCATCTGACATGATGGAACAACCTGTTTTGAGCCATGACTCTCCATAGTCAACCAAATACTCATCAATGGAAGAAATCTCTTTTTGCAAAAGAGATCCCCTCAAGTCATGCACACTAGGACTAGGACCTTTGAAGCCCTTTCCTGCAGCTAAAACAGAGTCCCACATAGCTTGGTAATAAGGTGAGCGAGTAGTATTAAATGGGATCTCTGCATCATACCACCATCTAGCAATGTACTGATAAGAAGTTTCTTTGCATTGTTTTTTCCAATGTTGATCCAAAGTGGGTTGACGACTTGGCTGGGAGGAAGTGCCTGCGGGATTAGCAGTGGATCAGAAATAACTCTAGATGTTGGGTCTCTTTGTTGGTTTTGATTTTTGGCCAAGAGAAGGAACATGTTGAAAGGGGTCATTGGTGGAAGGTATAGAAGTGGAGCCTTGAATCTCATAATCATCATACCCACTTGTAGCAACAAAACTTGTATGCTTGTTGACTTTAATAGCAAAAATGGCTTTAATTATAAAAATACACAAGAGGTATTTATAATAATATATTATTTATAATGTATGATAAGATGATAAGATGATTACAATAAGCACTGCTTTTATACCCATGCAATTGCCTTTTCACGAATGGGCATGTCTTTTAGACATGCCCTTCCATTAACCTAATCACTATTTATATAATCATTAATTAATTATTAAATAATTATATTTATTACTTTAGTTATGAATTATATTCATAACATTGCCTACTTCTCGAAAAGCTTTGTCCTCAAAGCTTAAAAGGATACTAATTTTCTCTACTTTAATCGCTTCCCCAGTTTCTTCACTTGTGTTATCATCTTGAACGTATAACTCATCCTTATAATTCCTTCATTTTTTTTTTTTAATTAAATTAATTAAGACTATCCACATTTATTTTATTTTTTTTATTACATATATATTATTTTTTTTATTAATATTGAAAGTAACTTTATAAAAGTTAATTATAATTTAACTTTATAAATTAACAAGTTAAACTATAAACCTTTTTATAAAGAACTTATAATAATTATATTTTTATTTTATTAAATGCCTAGACAGTCGTGTCTATCCTTGTGGACAGTCGTGTCTATATAAGGACAGCGTGGATTTTACTGTGGACACATTGTAGTTTTCCCTTACTTCAGGCACTAGTTCCAAGAAATTTCGAAAATTGATATTGTCTATAACTTTAGTCGTAAGTTCTGATCTATCAAAGGACGCAAGTGCACAAAGTTCTCCACAAGTTGCAACATCCTGCGGAGCAATAACTTCTGTATAGTTGTTCCCTAGGTCAAATTTTGTCTCAACAAACTTGCGAGCAGCAAGCTTGTATTCCTTGCTTTCGAGGTGAGCTAGCCCTGTAGCACATTTCAACTTAGCAACCACAACAAGTTGATCCTCGACATCAGGGGTTTGTTCAGCCTTGGTCACATAACTGGAAACGTGCATGAATTGACCCATCTCAATGCTGACCAGAATCACATTCAAACACATTTGGATAATGTGCTTCGAAGTGGTGCAGTAGTCACACATTCGGACATAATTCTCTAAGGCATCTGCAAGCAACCCATGTGCATAGTAGAAGTCCTCAAAATCGTTGTATCTCATTCGAATGCTTTCCTTTATTAGGTTTGTCTTGTAGCCATTGAGCTCATTTTTTATTTTTTCTTTGCGTTGTTTAGCCCGGCATTCGACTGAGTCAATCCAGTCTTGGTCGAGGGAGTAATCAGAACCCAACTTCCCATCGATCTTGTGGGCGACCTCTTTGAAGAGTTGGGTGTTGTCGCCCTTCTTGATCTCATCGTAGGCCATCTGCATGGCTTCCATCCTCATGCTCTCATTGCCGCAGTGGTCAACGATGAAGATTAAACGCATTAGCTTTGTCCTCCCGCTATACAGAGAGCCATAAGCCTCCACGTCATACCACTGTAGCAGCAAAACTGTAGAGCGACCACGAGACTCTCGTGAGCGACTGTGAGTGTCTCGTGAGCGACTGCGAGTGTCTTGTGAGCGACTGCGATTTTCTGGAGATTTACTACGGAAATCAGCAGAGTGAGTATAGGCTTTTGGTGACTGCCTTGCAACACTAGGTGACCTTCCAGATAAAGGACTTTCTGAATGATTTCAAGGTAATGGAGAAGAACCTCGGGCTGTCATTTATGGATTTTCAGAGGAACGACTCCTGGATTTTCGCCGTCTATAACCTCTATCTCTGTAATCATCACTTCTTTTGTGTTCTCTATCCCGATAATCATCCTCAAACTTCGCATTGTCAGCTGATCCATCAAGCAAACTGTATAACGCACTCATGAATTTTGCATAAAAATTAGGAGGTGTTGTATCCTTCACATTCTTCCAATTCCGCTCTGTCGTTAATGCATTCTTCTTTGCAGAGAGTATCCATTCATATAATTTCTGATGCAGCCTAAAATGCACATAAAAAGTATCATTGCCATAAAAAATAGATCTCTTCTCTGACATGTTGCTTGAAGTAGTAGAATAGACATGCTCTGACAGAGGCTTGGCAACGGACAGAAAGCGATCCGATAATGCAAATGAATCACCTTCTTTAGCATCAGGTGCATCAGCCATTTCTCCAACCTCACCTTCACTCTCTGCTTTCCCCTTGTTGTCTTCATGATCAACATCCTCTTCATTATCATCATGTGAACATCCATCACCATTGCCAGACTCACTTCATGAGATATCTTCCATCTTGTCATTCCCTTGCAGGATAGCATTCTTACAAGAGACGGGGTCACCAGCACTATGACAATGCACATTTTCTTCATCCTCCACCACAGGAGGTGGAGACAGAGTTGGGAACAATTCACCTTCCTCTATTTCAGTTTTCCATCTACCATGGACTATTTCATGATTATTAAACCTTCGATTCAAGGCACGTTTATGTCCTCTGAAATATTTGTCTCCACATTTCCAACATTTATCTTCCTTTTTTCCTTTATTACGCATTGGTGGGGGAATATATTTGCTTCAATTTTCCATGGATGTTCTACTTGATTTTCCCTTGGCATAACTAACTACCCTCTCATTATTAGGTCGTTCATTTTCTCTATTATGGATTACTGCAGAAATTTTTTTAACACGGGTTGTGACTTTTGCACATGAAGTTTCTAATTGCTGAAGCTTTTCTAGAATTTTATTAATTTGCTCACTTTCTTCAAGTTCTTCACGTAATGGCACATTGTATGGTAAACAATGTTCCCGGGCTTGTATACTACGTTCATAAGCTTGTAAGACGATGTTGTGCGACATGGCTTCAACTTGGCTCTGATAGCTTCAACTTGGCTCCGATACCACTGTAGCATCAATTTCCCATCTAAAGCCTCCCTTTCTTCTTTAATATTATTCA
The DNA here is from genome assembly GCA_034641835.2 of Pinus albicaulis. NCBI lineage: Eukaryota > Viridiplantae > Streptophyta > Pinopsida > Pinales > Pinaceae > Pinus > Pinus albicaulis. The sequence goes on along the minus strand of CM076572.1, from coordinate 95,746,892 downwards.
AGTGAACAGTTACTTCATCATATGCTGACTTCACTGACACCACCTCAGTCTTCAAGGACTGCACTCCAATGCTTAGCTCTGTATTTTTCTGGCTCAGTAATTCTCTTTCACTATTTATCAGTTGAAGCTTTGTTTTCAGCTCTGCAACAGTGCCTTCTAAATTATTCTTCTCAGCATCCCACACACACCGATCTTTTTCCATTTTTCTGCAAAACTCCAGAGTCCTTCCCTTGGATTCATTCAACTCAGAATGCAACTCATTCAATTGGACCTTCAAGGACTCGACTTTAGTGCTCAGCTCTCCATTTTTCTGGCTCATAGATACCTTTACACTAGCCAATAAATCAAGCTTGGTTTTCAGCTCTGCAACAGTGCCTTCTAGACTGCTCTTTTCAGCATCCCACAAATTATGGCCTTCTTCTAGCTTTTCATGTAACTCCTGAGCCTCTCCCTTGGAATCATTCAACTTACATTCACTCTCATTCAACTAGACCTTCATGGACTGCACTTCAGTGCTTAACTCTTTATTCTTTTGTCTCAGTAATTTTCTTTCATTATCTATCCGATCATGCTCTCTTTGCCTTACTGCTAATACTTCCCATTCGTGAGTGTATTCACTCACCGATCCCTTCTGCTTGAGGTGAACAAATCTCTCATATACATCATCTTCTTCCTCATCATGAAATCTTTTCAACAGAGAATTCTTTAAATTTTCCCAACTGAATGTAAGACCATTACACTTAGGGGACCACCACATAAACCAGTCATATGGATGCTATTATGACTTTTTCTTGCGAACCTAATGGTGGATTTGCTGCAAAAATGGCATCCATTTTGTTTACCCAAACGATGGCACCCCGATGGTCTTTACCATCATATTTAGGTAATTTACTTTTAATTTTAAGGAAATTCCCTTTTAGTGACTTAGTATAGTATCGATTTCCTTCAAACTGCACTTGCGGTATTCGTCCCTAAAAATTCCTTTGGAAGTCGTGATCTGGAGAAATCCCCTCCTCCGGGGTCTTAAGGCTATGTGTTATATCCCTCAACATATCTTTTAAATCTGTGATATCCTTGGCCATTTTGTCCTGATCCCTTGCTAACTTTTCAACATCGCTGAGGCATTCATTTATCTTTGAGATGCCTTCTTGAAATTTTTTTGTATCATCATTGTCCTTCGCCATTTTATTTTTTTTCTTCTTAGGAGCGATTTTTTTTTCTATATAAATTATATAATATATAATTATAATTTATATAATTTAAAATTGAAGTCGAGTTATGCACCGTCCACCATATAATTACGACCTTGTGTAAATATTAATGTTCCAACCAAATTAATGTGCAGATCACATTCAGAACGTATAATCGTAACGAACAGTCACCACGTAATTACAAACCGTCCAATTGAAGAACCGATGTAATTCCGATTGTGTAACCGTATCAACCCCTGCCTGCGTACTTAACCGATTCGACCTTTCCACCGTGACGTTGATACTGTGAATTAAATCGACAATCGTTCCTGTTATGCCGATGACACCGTTACAGCTGTGAATTTTTTATCCGGAATACACCGCGTTAATAATACTGCACAGCAGCCAGTTTATTACACAGCCGGCAATAGCACTGTTTTCTGAATGCTGAAGACTAAACATTTTTGCTTACCCTGTAGCAACAAAACTTGTATGCTTGTTGACTTTAATAGCAAAAATGGCTTTAATTATAAAAATACGCAAGAGGTATTTATAATAATATATTATTTATAATGTATGATAAGATGATAAGATGATTACAATAAGGCATGCTTTTATACCCATGCAGGTGCCTTTTCACGAATGGGCATGTCTTTTAGACATGCCCTTCCATTAACCTAATCACTATTTATATAATCATTAATTAATTATTAAATAATTTTATTTATTACTTTAGTTATGAATTATATTCATAACATTGCCTACTTCTCGAAAAGCTTTGTCCTCAAAGCTTAAAAGGATACTAATTTTCTCTACTTTAATCGCTTCCCCAGTTTCTTCACTTGTGTTATCATCTTGAACGTATAACTCGTCCTTATAATTCCTTCATTTTTTTTTTAAATTAAATTAATTAAGACTATCCACATTTATTTTTTTGATTTTATTACATATATACTATTTTTTTTATTAATATTGAAAGTAACTGTATAAAAGTTAATTATAATTTAACTTTATAAATTAACAAGTTAAACTATAATCCTTTTAATAAAGAACTTATAATAATTATATTTTTATTTTATTAAATACCTGGACAGTCATGTCTATCCTTGTGGACAGTCGTGTCTATCTAAGGACAGCGTGGATTTTACTGTGGACGCATTGTAGTTTTCCCTTACTTCAGGCACTAGTTCCAAGAAATTTCGAAAATTGATATTGTCTATAAATTTAGTCGTAAGTTCTGATCTATCAAAGGACGCAAGTGCACAAAGTTCTCCACAAATTGCAACATCCTGCGGAGCAATAACTTCTTTATAGTTGTTCCCTAGGTCAAAGTTTGTCTCAACAAACTTGCAAGCAGCAAGCTTGTATTCCTTGCTTTCGAGGTGAGCTAGCCCTATAGCACATTTCAACTTAGCAACCACAACAAGTTGATCCTCGACATCAGGGGTTTGTTCAGCCTTGGTCACATAACTGGAAACGTGCATGAATTGACCCATCTCAATGCTGACCAGAATCACATTCAAACACATTTGGATAATGTGCTTCGAAGTGGTGCAGTAGTCACGCGTTCGGACATAATTCTTGAAGGCATTTACAAGCAACCCATGTGCATAGTAGAAGTCCCCGAAATCGTTGTATCATTTGAATGTTTTCCTTTATTAGGTTTGTCTTGTAGCCATTGAGCTCATTTTCGATTTTGTCTTTGCGTTGTTCAGCCCGACATTTGACTGAGTCAATCCAGTCTTGGTCGAGGGAGTAATCAGAACCCAACTTCCCATCGATCTTGTGGGCAACCTCTTTGAAGAGTTGGGTGTTGTCGCCCTTCTTGATCTCATCGTAGGCCATCTGCAGGGCTTCCATCCTCATGCTCTCATTGCCGCAGTGGTCAGCGATGAAGATTAAACGCATTAGCTTTGTCCTCCCGCTGTACAGAGAGCCATAAGCCTCCACGTCATACCACTATAGCAGCGAAACTGTAGAGCGACCACAAGATTCTCGTGAGCGACTGCAAGTGTCTCATGAGCGACTATGAGAGTCTTGTGAGCGACTGCAATTTTCAGGAGATTTACTACGGAAATCAGCAAAGTGAGTACAGGCTTTTGGTGACTGCCTTGCAACACTAGGTGACCTTCCAGGTAAAGGAATTTCTGAATGATTTCGAGGTAATGGAGAAGAACCTCAGGCTTTCATTTGTGGATTTTCAGAGGAACGACTCCTGGATTTTCGTCGTCTATAACCTCTATCTCTGTAATCATCACTTCTTCTGTGTTCTCTGTCCCGATAATCATCCTCAAACTTCGCATTGTCAGCTGATCCATCAAGCAAACTGTATAATGCACTCATGAATTTTGCATAAAAATTAGGACGTGTTATATCCTTCACATTCTTCCAATTCTGCTCTGCCGTTAATGCATTCTTGTTTGCAGAGAGTATCCGTTCATATAATTTCTGATGCAGCCTAAAACGCACATAAAAAGTATCATTGCCATAAAAAATAGATCTATTCTCTGATATGTTGCTTGAAGTAGTAGAATAGACATTCTCTGACAGAGGCTTGGCAATGGACAGAAAGCGATCCGATAATGCAAATGAATCACCTATTGCAGCCAAGATAAATGGATAACCAAGGATAAATTTAGAAAACAAAATGCACAATCAAACATACAAAATTTGATAGCATAGGACTAGAGATTTGATAGCAATAGCATAGCTAAACACATAAAAAAAATTAATACATGGACAGAAGTGGAATGATGGATTTTTCAAGTGAAAATCCTTACCTGGAAATGCAAACTAGCTTCCTTAGCCTCCTCTTGAAGATGCCAACTCTACTGACAGCTCCAAATTATCTCCAAAATAGCTCTAACTCCAACTCCAAGCCTCCAAGATCACGGCTCCAACAAAAACTCAACATTCTCCAGGCTCTCAATCAAACTCACAAAAGCTCCAAATGAGATGTGTATATAAAATGAGAGGTTTCCCCTACTTATAAAGGATTGGGGAGGGTGTTTTTGGAGGGAAACAACCCTCCTCTTCGCTCCAAAACAACCCTAAACATCCAAAAAATGTGTGTGTGGGTCCCTTGGAGCGACTGGCAGCTAACCGGCCAGTTAAGGATGGAACCGGCCGATTTATCCCTAAACCGGTCGATTTTGTCCTTAACTGGCCGGTTAGCACCGGTTTGACTAGGAAATTGGGCGAGGAGGGCCTCCTGACCAAGTTTTTTGACCGGTTTAGCCCGGCTAGGCTCTTGACTGGTCGGTTTGACCAGTTACCGATTCAAACCGGCCGGTTTTGAATACTATTTTTGTACTACCCCACGCTGAACATAGTCTCTGATAAAGTGTCATCTGATATCAATGTGTTTTGAACTATCAAGAAATACTAGATTCCCAGAGAGTTTCATACAGCTCTGATTATCACTATATGAACTCTTTGAACCGATCGAAGACCTCATCCTTGGTCTTTAGAAAATAGATCCACGGTTTCCTAGAGTGGTCATCAATAAAGGTGACAAAATACTCACCACCGCTGAGATCTCTGGTGGACATTGGACCACAAATATCTAAGTGTATCAACCCAAACATGCCATTTGCTCTGCTATCACTTCTGGGAAACTTTGCCTTTGCATACTTTCCTAGTACGCATCCTCTGCATATGTCATCATGTTCGGTATTGAGGACTGGAACTCCTATCACAGTCTCTCTGAGCATCCTAAGTGCTCCATGGTGTAAGTGTCCCATCCTCCTGTGCCAAATTTCATCCAGCTCCTTCCCACTATTACTATTATAGCCTATCATTTCCATTGGAGAATCGATCTGCAACTTATATAACCAGTTGCTTCTAGATCCAATCTGTCTCACCCTCTTCCAGCTAGGATGCTTGAAATATACCTTGTTCTTCACGAAGTAAACATCATACCCTTTGTCGTGCAACTGGGACACTGAAATCAGGTTCATACCCAATCTTGGCACATGCAGTACATCAGTGGCACTAGTGCTGGTTCCTGCTTCCGTCTGAAATTCTATGGTGTCTCTCCCTATCGGAGTACACTTGGTTTTGTTTCCCATAGTGATCTGGAAGTCCATCTATTCTTCTTAATAACTAGAGAAATATTCTCTTACTAAGGTCGTGTGAGATGAAGCTCCACTATCAATATACCAGATACCAGTTGATGTTGAACCCGATAGACACGCAAACTCGTCTTCCAATTTGGAAGATAATTCCGAGGCTTCTTGACTTTCCATACTTTTCTGTGTTATTTTCCCTTTCTATCGCTGACACTTTTCTACCCAGCAATTGCTGAAAAAAATTGTGTCCCAGTAGAAAATCTGCTCTGCGTTAAAGTTGTTGCGCTGCTCTCTCTACCTTTGGAAAATTTCAATCAAAAAATCTTCTTCTCTGTCAACTCACTCGGAGAAAGAATTTTTCACGAAATTTTGTCTTCCCGGCTATGGACTGCGCAGCCCCTCTAGGTTTTCAATCTGTTGTCTACGCAGTCTTTTCAAACTCCCTCTTCTACTCAGCGTTGTGCTCTTCCTGCTTCACCTGTGTGCGCTCTGATACCATGTGAAAATTCCTAGCTCTAAATCCCTACTGCAACAACTGATATTATTTCTTCTACTTATTAATTCTGAATCGAGTTATTACAGTGTTATGCAGTAAATATTGAAATAAATTCCACTGCAGCCTTCACAACTAACATACTACGGAAAGTGAATGCAAGGAAAAATACTAGCACAAGTATAACCACAATGACACAGTTATTTTTGGACAACCGTCCTCGGAAAATCCCAATGTGGGAAAACCGGTGCAGCAAATGAGGGTTTCTTTATTATTCTTCAGCAATAATTCATGTACAAAGATTCTGGATAGAAAAATAGAAGAAGAGACACTGAGAGAAATTTATTGAACAAATTCTCACACTTCACAGCATTTTTTTTTACCTCGAAGAGGACCTTTTGTCCTTACGCTGGCCTTACTGCGTCACACTCTGTGCAGTGCCTGCGTCACTTCCTCTGTGTTGGTGATCTACGTTGCCCCTTCCAGAATGTCCATGCACTCTCGGATGATTGTTGATTCCTCTCTCTTTCCCACCTGCAACTCTCCCTCTAATTCGATTTTCTCTTGCCAAACTTCAGCGACTGAGAAAATCAATCTGCTTGGGCAACTAAGTACTTGCACTGGTGTGTTCTCCAAGTGCCTATCGAGTTCCTTCTTATAATCTCCCGTAGAGGTATCAACGGCCAAGATTAAAACATAATCGATGGCTAAGATTAGCTTGGACTCAATCTTCGTCTTCATCTAGAAGATTCTCACCAGATCTAATTAATACAATTTAATTAATCACATAATTAAAAATGATTAAGTATTTTAATTAACTCATCTCCAGGTGGAATTTTCCCAAATGATTTATGGGTCTTGGAGAATGCATGTGTCTTAGCCTCTCTGCAAAATCTTGAGGCTAGAGCACATCCGATGCTACAAAAATCAACAAACTTTGCATATTTGGTGTTTAATGGTTTGTATTTATAATTTTTGTTTACATGAATATATATTTTTTAATTAAAATTGGAATTTTCCATATATATATGGTTCACAAAATCACAGTTTCCTTCCTGATTTCAATGCAAATGTGATTTTGGGGGTTGTCCACTTTAGTTCTGGTTCCGGTTCTGTTTCTGATAACATTTGGTTCAAGGCAACTGGTGACACAACATCCCATATATCAATCACTTCTATTATTGACAAATACACTTTTATGCCAACTACCTGTCCCTTCTTTTATGCTAACCACCTGTCTGACAAGCAAAATTGGTTCAAGTGGGAAATAATAGGATAATTTGTCCTTTTTGTTCTTTTAATAAAAAAAGGCTTATTGTTTGTTTTCCTTACTCAGTGCTTCTCGTTTAATTCTGAGTAAATGCATCAGTTTTCATTTCAAAGGTAGTACGATGGACCATTTTTGGAATGACATGCACCACAATTACTAGAAGCAACACTCTAAGAAAAACAATTGACCCTTATCCCATGACAACTCCATAACTGCCAAAATATTCACATATATCATCAATCTATCTTCATTTGTTGCTCCACTGAATGCTTAGAGTCTAGACAATGTAAAAAGGTGGTTACCATTTAATTAGCTGTTATGATTCATGACTGACTATGTGGAAAGCATACCTGTGCCCAAAGAGCCATCTCAACCACATCCATTCCAACAACTTTAGGGAGGCGACCAACAATCTCTTTGCACATTTTCAAAATACAAACAAGTAAACGGTTCCTGCATAAATAGTAATACTAAATCATTAAAAATACTCTACCAATAACCCTTCAATGTCATATATATAGCAATATGAAACTTCATAATGAATTAAATGAACAGAAGAATTTCTTGATAAATAGCCAAAGCCTCTTGGATCACCTGTCATCAATGTTACGCAGTGTCCATTGAGGAGGGGAGACACTTTGACTTTTAAGGTTATCAAATCCCTGTCAATATATGATAAAGAATAGTGAAATCAAGATTAAGCTTTAACTTTTTCAAATTGTTTAAATTTAGTTGTCACATAAACACTAAATGAAAATGTTTTTTCAAGCAAAAATACAAAACATTTGCATAACTTATACATAAGAAAGAAAGCATTCAGTCAGTGAACAATACAATACCAATACAAACGTACAGCCAGTCACATCACTAGCAATAACTTCCACTTTCGCAAGATGTTTCAGCTTATAAACTTTTGCTGGCTGCAGCATATGCAACAGAAATGTCAAGTAATACATAAAATCTATTATAATATACATGATGCCAACATGTGACAAGGTTTTTTAAATGCTTGAGATATCGCCCAACTTTCTAAAAGGAAAACAATAATTTTATCAGGCCCTTGCTTTTAACATTCGTACTTTCTTAAAGTTCAATTTCACTTAATAACACATTCAAAATATACGCTTAAGCTGTCGACTTTTCATGATCTTCTAATCTAATAATTACAGTCCAATGATTTTTTAACCAATTCATCTTGTGTCACATACATCATTAAGAAATTGTACATAGAAAATCACAACAGAAATACAATTATGACAGTAGGATCATGAAGAGACATCTAAACACGGGAGACACAAATTTTTACCCTGGGAAAACTCTAACTAGGGAAAAACCCAGCAATCTTTTCTTTAGGAGAAATTGTTCAATTCAAAAGTACAATCTGAGTGTTATAAAATAACCTGGAAATTCCTAGGTCTTAATCAATCCTTCTTCCTTGAACAGCAGATTCTCAAGGTCTCAACCCAGCCTTTATATCAATCTGAGGTTACAAGTTCTCCTTCTAGGGCTTTGGCTTTCTCATAGAAGCTCCTGTACATATCTGTTTCATCCTTCCAGCAGAATTGAGGCCTTTAGGCCTCCTTCTAGGGCTTCAGCCCTTCCACAGAAATAAAGTAGCAGACCTGAGGCCTTTCAGCCTCATACAAACAGAAACTCATCCTTCAAATTCTGCCTCAGAAATCTCCCTTTCTCGCACAGTGAACAGATAGTGGTGATCCAAAGTGTGTCCATGTTTGAGGTCAAATTGTCCCTTTTATAGTAATCTTTTGGTGCCTCAAGGGGCACGACTCTTAGTGCTGGGCTGACTTAAACGATTGATGCTGACCTGTACTTTTGGACAATTTCTTTACGCAAACTACAGTGTGATTTTTACGAACAACTAGCAATGCAAAAATAACATGTCTTGTGCTTTACTTCCTTTATCTAAATCTAAACCCTATAGACATGTACATATATAAATCGGTTAAAGCCCCAAGGGCCAGCTCATTTGTTTGAATCATCCACCTAAGGCATGCCGTCAATGGGAATGTTGGGATGCTTAGACACTTAAAAGTTAGTTAAGATCAATTTGGTCTAATGTGCCTTTAGCTGAAGTTTGTTTCTTTAGTGTGTTTCTTTATTGTGCATTTGTAGTTATGCAATCCGATAGCCACAATATACTCTAGAGTCTTAGGACATTTTGAGAGGCTTAGCAAATCAATCTTGGTCAAACAAAGATCCCCAAACACTACAAAGGAAGAAGCTATGACTATAGCAAAACTTACATGAAACATGATAAATTGCAGCAATGAGGCAAGTTATAACAGCAGCAAATAAAACAGCCGTTGAACAAGTAATTATCAAAGAAAACTAGGGCTGAGATAATTAATTAAACTAGGGTTTAATTAACCAAAAAATCTGAAAAAATAAAATGCATATAAAAGACATAGAAAAGCAAGACATCCGGCCCTAATTGGGCAAAAAATAAAAATCAGCAAATTCAATCTACAGTTCAAATATGATTTCCAAGTAAAACGCATGCATAAATATCAAAACGTCCTAGCCTTTTATGGCTAGAAATGAAAGTATTGTTGTTATAAACCCTAATTTGACCCTAGAACAACAAAATTAAAAGTTAAATTATAGATTTTATGATTGATTATTGGAAGAAGACTAGTGCCTGTTAATTTTCCAATACCATATCTAATTTAAATTCCTACCAATTTATTTCATACCCAGAAAATATATTCACCTAGTAAATTATTTTTCTGAAAAATTGCTGATTAAAATACACTGGTATTTTTACTTAGATAATTTGCAGTGAAAAATTAAATAGAAAATCAGTCACAAACACAGCAAAAATTTCACCCTGCAAATTCTTCTTCACTTTTTATTACTCAAGAAAATTAAGGGATCCCTTAATAGGGGAAATGACCCTCAGAGAATACACACAAAAAAACTGATAGATCCTGCAATTTTTAACCCCTGGAAATTTGGCCTCCTGAAAATTTTGGCCCCCTAGAAATTTATGGCCTAGACCTATGAGGTTGTAGGGAGTGGTGCCCAAAGTACTCCAGTGATTGGAGTGGTGTATCTGATTTCTCTTCTGGCAGATTTGATTGGTTTCAACCTGTTCCAAGTGCTGCAAGTATGACCAGTCTCCGACTTAGATAGTGTGACCATCTAAAGAGTGCTTCCAACTTTAGACTAGAAGAGCAGATTGTAGATGTTGTTAGAGGAGGTTGATCTTTCGATTTATGTGGATAAGGAGGTTATAACACCTATGGATGCTACGCTGTTGCTGAGCATAAAAAAAAAGCAGTAGGCAAAGTGCATCATCCTTGATGAGAAAAAGGACCACTTCTCACATCACAGGAAAGGCAGCTAAGGAGATGTATGATGCCTTAGTCACTTTATATCAGAGCATGAAAATTAACCACAAGATGCTACTGAAGAAAATGTTCACTGCCACATGTATGAGTGACAAACACAGTGTCCAGTTACCTTATGATGATCATCTAGCATCGGGATCAGCTAGCCACCATCGAGGTGAAGGTGGAGAATGAAGTGTTGTTGCCCATTGGTTTTAATGGATTCTCCTCATCTTGGGAGTTATTCATTCAAAGAGTTTGTGCTTGTGAGAACCTTCCTATTTTTAGGAAGCTTTGGATGATTTTATCCAGGGGGATACCAGACTAGAAACTATTTCAGATAGTGTGGAGGAGAGTTAGAACTTAGCCCTCATCGGGAATATGAAGAGAGGTAGTATGAAAGGAGAACCAATCCATATCCCATAATAAATACATTCCCTGGAGTCTTTATCACTCTTCCCACTAATCTTGCAGAATTAGTTTTCCTTATTTCAAAATCTTTAGCACGAAAAGTGAGATCATAACCTTGATTGCACATCTGGCTGACACTTAAAAGTTAAAAGATTATGTTTGAGTCCTTCAACGTACAAAATATTTTGTGCTTTAGCCCTACCTTTGTCAAGGCTTACAATACCTCTTCCAGCGAATTTTGCAGATACATTGTCTCCAAAACTCATGTTTCCTCCCTTTTCTTCTTTTAGAGTAATAAATTTATTTTGATCTCCGGTCATGTGTGTAAAACACCCACTATCAACGCACCACTGACTTTGATTGTTTCGAGCATACATAACTAGTGCGCATTTTTCTATCGGTGGTTCTTCCTGTTTTTTCTTCCAAAACCCTTCTCTTGATTTTGTAGGGCAGTCTCATGCTATACGTCCAAAATTGTTGCATCTATAACACTTTATACTATACTTGGATAATGGAGCAAATGAATTATGATTTCTGTTATTGAAGTCATCGATATCTTTGATTCTGTTGTCTACAAGCTTATTCCTATCAGTTTGATGAGAACCTCTTTCATAAATATTATAAGCTTTACATTCTCTTGCTTGATGTCCAAAATTTTTGCATAAAAATTAGTGACCAATAAAAATAGGTTGATACGGGTTGTGTATGTTGCCTTAATCAAATAGTTCTTTTGGAGTTGCTCTGCTTTGGAGAAGATTGCTGGTCCTTGTCCCTTATCATATTGTTGCCTGCATTGTGAATGGACTTCTTGAGAGCATCAGTGTAGCTTTTTGGTGTAGCAGTGTTTTCAGACTCCTCCTGACTTCTGTTCTTGCTCTAACTGAGATTGGAGCTTTCAAGGCTTTTCTTCAACTTCCTTTCCAGGTGACTTGGGATTTGCATCATCTTTGTATGAAGTCTCACCCGTATAACCAAGATCAGTTTTGTCATATGTTGGTATTTGACAGCTGACAATAGCATCTAGGGTTTGACAGCTTTTCATGTTTTTGTTGAGCTTATCTAGCTCTTCCCTTGATGAAACAATTTCTGCTTCAAGCTTCTCACAGTTTTCTTTTTTTCTTTTAGCTGAATGTTCAACACTTATTCCACTCTTTTTACTTCCTCTTTTTCAATATTGATGAAGATGATTTCCTTGGATAGGTTTTTGTTCTTCTTCCTGAGGTTATCAATATTTTCAAATGCATTGATGAGTTCTGCTTCAAGATCCACTATGCCTTCAACACCTTCTTCTTCTGCTTTTTCTTTTTGCTCTTCTAAGTTATGATTTGTCTATGTTGGATTCTCCATCTGTGGCTAAAAATAGGATCTCTCTTCTATCATCATCAGAATCATATTCTTCTTCTTCGGAGAAATCATTATCTTCTTTGGAGTAGAGATTTTTCTTTTTCAAAGATTTTCCTTTGAAGACCCTTTTTCTGGGTTCTTCCTCATCATCATTATCTTCACTGAAAGAACAATCAGCAGCATAATGTCCTATCTTTCCACAATTAAAACATATGAGAGGTAACTTACCTTTGGATCTGGATCTTTTCTTTTCAACAGGGATGTTGTGTATTTGCTGATGTGCTCCCAAATTTCAGAAGTTGCCAACTTGTTTTCTATTGACCAATCTGAACACACTAAGAAGAAATCAACCAATTCCAAACACCTTTTTGCTAGTCACGAAATAGCTGATACTTTTTCAAGTTATCTGTCTTTAAGTAAATTTAACAGAATAGATCATTTTCCTTGTGCAAAGAAACGCCACTCAACACTAAAACAATTTTTATAGAAAGGAAAAAATTTAAGCCCTTACAAAGTGGCTTTTAGTTGTATTTACTATTGAAGTATAAGGATATATAAAAGCAAGATGTGAGAATGCTTCCAACAAAGTGCCTTTCAGTTGTATTTACTATCAAGGTATAAGGGAATATAAAAGCATGATGTGAGAATGCTTCCAATCATAAGATGGCATCATGGCTTCAAAAGTGTCTGCATAGGACAACTTAATAAATAACTATTTTTTAGAAAGAATATGGAGAAGCTTGAGACTATTACCTGAAGAGCCCCTCCAGATGAATGCTTTAAGACATGCAGGTCAGCTTTCGCTCTCTGACCTGTGCTGGAGCTCCTTGCTGCCAAAAGTTACCTTTTAGTTAAATTAATTGAGCAAGCAAACAGATAAATAAAAACAATTTCACTCACACAAACAGAATAAAAAGGTTCCATTATAGTTACAAGCCTTACTTTACCATCCATTCAAACGAGAAAAGTTCCCTGTTATAACTTCAATGGTATAAACAAAATAGGAGACTCCTTTTTAAGTCACAAGATTTAGTCCTTTGTGCATTGAAATTGGGACAGTCTTCTCACATCAACAAATAACAGCAAACCCTTGTTCAATAACTGAAACATGCAAATCGATGTACCAGAAATGGGGGAAAATAATTTCCCTACGAGTGGGCACAGGATATGACACAAGAACAGCAATGACTTCACCTTGGATAATTTTTCTTACTTTGTCAAAAGCCTTTGGTTTGTCCATGTTCCAATGCATACCAAGATAAAGAAAAGAAATACAATATACCAAATGATGTGATCAGCTTACTCCTCTGCAACATTACATCTAATGAAATATCTGTTAAAATGCATTTGAAAATGTTTGATAATTTCATGCCATACACACTTCAGAAGTTCTGCCATTATTGATAAGATTTTGTTCCTCATAAAATCTGAGATATGTGAACAAAACTGTGTGTGGAAACTAGATTAATAACAAACAAGGATATTATTTAGTATTTACAAGTACTGGCAACATAGTTCCCAATATTTATTAAGCTAGCGAGTATAGCATAAGCTAATCATGTATCCCTGAGGGCCGTGAGATCCTTGGCAAGTAGCCCGATGGGGATCCACGCCCACAACCTTGGGCTAGATGATATTGAAGGGCATTAATGTTAGCAGGTGGTGTGGCCACCTCCGCACATGCATTCGCATGCGAAAGCTCACGTCAAGTCAGCCTGTGCAGGGGATTTGGAAGCTGCTAGAATGAGTTTATCCCACCAGCAAAATGAGTATTATGTTGAGGTTGTCGATGCCTGCAATCTACAGGAGATAGGCCAATCTGTTTCTAGAAGGGGCGCATAGATTGTGGTTATTTTGGAAGGCTTTTGTTGCAGTGTTGCATTTCCATGCCAGAACTATTCACTTGCTTGGTTATCTTGTGTACATGGAAGGTCGAGGTGTAAAAATTTCAATCCAGAAATATACAGTTGCAGTGATAGATTTATTTCTCCTACTTATTACTCCGATAGGTTATTTACAGAATTCTATCAGTAAATTTCGAAATAAATACTATTGCAACATTCACTAATGTATATGCAGAGAAAGTGTAAATTTTTGAAGATGTTCTATCCTTGATGCAACTTTACTTTTATCCCCAATGTCAGTCAGCAACCACATAAACAAGAAAGTAAGTGTGTTGACAGAAGACAAGCCAGAAAAATATGTGTGTGTTGGTGCGTTACCGCAGTCAACAGGATGCTTCAACCAGCAAAGTCTCAATATGGTCAGCCAACCAGAAGTGTCACACACACAGCTCTTAAAGACAGCTCATCAAAAATCAACATATTCAACAAAGGAATCCCACCTCCAGATTTATGGCATCATCCAAATTTACAGCATCATCCATATTTACGGCATCCAGAATTACAGCATCCATTTCTAGATCATGAGGATGTGTGTGATGAGATGATTGAAATGTCCTCCAACGTTGACTCTATTTATATCAATCACTGAGGGTGTGTGACACATTTGCTGGGGGTGTAAAACCTTAAGGCCGACCTGCACATATTTTGAAAGTATTAAAAATAAATTCAAAATAAATGTTTTGTTCATTGGATCAAGATGATCTTTAGATTGATCTTGCACCTCTTCAAAAGAGGAACCCAATAAAAATATTGGTGTCTTCATCTGATCATCACAACGGATTTTGGACCTAGTTGTCCAATTTTAACACTCCCTCTCAACTAGGGAGAACTCCATCCACCTGTGCAATCAAACATCGTGCGTCATCCCGCCGTAACTTGCTTTGTTGGCCTCTTTATTTTAGAACAAAAGTGGGTCAGTCACAAATACATCATTCCCAGCTGACAAATTCAGCCCAAAGGTCCGAAACCTCTATAGGACTCACAAAGAGTCTCATACCAACCCGGAGTCAGTTTATCTGACCCAAAGTCAGTAGGAGGTCCGAAACCTCACTTGGACTCAAGAGAGTCATATATACTAACCTGAAGTTAGTCTCACTAACCTGAAGTCAGTTGGAGGTCTGAAACCTCACATGGACTCAAAGAGTCACATACCAACCCGAAGTTGGTTTATCTGACCCGAAGTCAGTAGGGGGTCCGAAACCTCGCATGGACTCAAAGAGTCACATACCAACCTGAAGTTGGTTTATCTGACCCGAAGTCAGTAGGAGGTTCGAAACCTCACTTGGACTCAAGAGAGTCATATATACTAACCCGAAGTTAGTCTCACTGACCTGAAGTCAGTTGAAGGTTTGAAACCTCACATGGACTCAAAGAGTCACATACCAACCCGAAGTTGGTTTATCTAACCCAAAGTCAGTAGGAGGTCCGAAACCTCACATGAACTCAAAGAGTCACATACCAACCCGAAGTTGGTTTATCTGACCCGAAGTCAGTAGGAGGTCTGAAACCTCACTAGACTTGATCCCAGATCAAGTGGTTGGACACGTGTCATCCTAGATAGAGAGTACAGCAATCTCTAATGTGTCCATCAGCCTTTGCCACTAGTCTCTAGCTTTTCCCACCTCATTGGCCAAATGAGAGGTACTTCCCATGAGTCCGGAACTCAAATGGGTAGGATGCATACGGGGCATAGATCGTGAGAGGCGAACCAACTCAATCATCATAACGATGGGGCCCAAGCACACCAACAAGGTTTGGCAAGCCTAGCCCTGTGGTTGCTTATAGCTCCGAAAAGCTATCCCCAAAGCCCCCCATAGCTCCCGGAGCTCATCGTCCAACAGGACCCTCAAAATAGGGTCGTTCCACGATACCAAGATTCTCACGGAAGGTAACATGACCTTCCCCAAGGGCATTGTGAGAATATCCGCGACCTACTCATCAGCTCCTATATGATCGAGCCTTACGACGCCTCGCTGTACCATATCTCGGATAAAGTGGTACCAGCCATCAACATGCTTGGATCGTTCGTGGAACACAGGATTCTATGACAAACGAATCTCCCTCTAGTTATCACAAAGGATAACAGTGGCATCTAGCACATGCTCGAACAACTCACTGAAGAGCTTTCGCAACCAAGTGACTTCACAACAGGCCATACATGTTACAATGTATTCGGCCTCAGCGGTGCTCAAGACTACCGACTTCAGTTTCTTGCCCGAAGCAGATCTACGTGTGAAGTAGCATCTAGATGTGCTCTTGCGATCCACCACACTCCCAGCCTAATCGGCATCAGTATATCCATGGAGTGTCATACTCCCGGCAGTGTATCTCAGCCCATGGTCTATCGTGGCTCAGAGATATCTCAAGAGTTTCTTGGCACCAACCCAGTGAATGTTATGATCAACCATGTGTTGACTCAAAGTGTTCACTACACAACATACGTCCGGACGGGTGTTCACTAAGAACATCAGGGCCCCTACGAGTTGAAGATACTCAGATACACGGACTTACAGCTACAGTCCATCATACTAAATCTTTCCAGAAGCTTCACAATGTATTTTCCTTGAGAAAGGAAAATCTCGCCAAGTCTCTGCCAGACCTCCAGGCCTACGAAGTAGTGCATCAATCATAGGTCCTTCATCTCGAACACAGCAGCGAGCTCCCTCTTGCACTGATGAATGAGAGGGACAGCACCTGTCACGAAGAGGTCGTCCACATACAGCACCAGAATGAGAGGCTTCTCTCTATCAACCTTGAAGTAAAGCTTAGGATCAACATTACTACGAGTGAAGCTTGGCTTCATCAGGTAGCTATCTATCCTCTTGTACCAAGCTCGGGGTGCTTGCTTCAACCCATAGAGGGCTTTCTTCAACCTGCAAACATAGGTGTCCCGATCCTGGACTTTGAACCCCATAGGTTGCTCCACATACACCTCTTCCTTATCGCACCATGCAGAAATGCAGTCTTCACATCCATCTGATGAAGACTCCATCCTTGCATAGCAGCAAGGGCTATGATAGATCGAATGGTGGTATATCGAGCCACAGGTGCAAATATATCATCATAGTCTATGCCTTCCTTTTGAGAGAAGCCACGGGCAACGAATCTTGCCTTGAACTTTTCAGCACTTCCATCAGATCCATGCTTGATCTTGTAGAGCCATTTCGAGGTGACAACTGCTTTGTCCTCCGGTCTTGGAACCACATCCCACACATCATTCTTCATTATGGACTCGTACTCTTCGTGCATAGCATCCTTCCAGACTTGATGCTTTACGGCTTCCTCAAAAGATCTAGGCTCAGATTGTACAATAGTACTCATGGCTGCTAGACACCCTTGGTATCTACTTAGCTTCTTGCTTTCACGAATGTCCCCCTTTGGGGCTATATGTCCCTTGGCATCCTCGAGAGTGTCCCTGAGCCATGATGGTCTCTTCCCTATTGAAGGAGGTGGATCAATCGGGTCCATTGGTCCTTCAGCATCGGGCATCGTCTCATCCTTCGGTTCTTCTTGATTTCCAGGCCTTGCTTCATGATCTTCCTAAATCTCGGAAGATTGACTACTTTCCTCAGGAAGCATCTTTGTCAAAGGTAACATCGTGGGATATCTCCACTTCCCTTTGACCAGGCACATATACTTTATAGGCCTTTGAAGTTTCGTTGTAGCCCACAAACATTGTGTTCTCCCTCTTGATGCTAGCTCCTCTGCAAAAGTTCTTGAACTCGTTCGTCTGATATAATAAGAACATCCTCCCAATGATGTCATGGGCAGCATACCACACAGATCAGAATGTACTAATTGCAAGACATCAGATGTCTTTGTGACACTTGAGGGGAAAGATCCCCTTGTATACTTTCCTTCGGCACAACCTTGACACACATCTTCATGATTATTTGAGAACTCAGGCATCCTTGTCACCACCTTCCTTGCTTCGGGAAGGGCCTTGTAGTGAAGTTGTTCAGACCTCCGGTGCCATAGTTCAGTTTGTCGGATAGTATCACATGTCATCGCTCCCAGTGGACTTCCTCCAACCTGGTAGAGTGTACCAACTCTAAACCCAATCGTGATAGCTTCCTTGAAACTCTTCTTCCACATGCGCACCTTCCATCAATGAATGCCACATTGAAACCTTTGTCTTCCATGGTCGAAACAGACACAAGGTTCTTCTTCAAATTAGGTACATATAGTACATCTTGCAGGCGGAGGACTTGACCTTGAGACAAGTGGAGGGTCACAGTCCCTGTCCCTTTCACGGGATATGTGGCATTATCTCCAAGGATAATTTGTAGATTAGTATCCTTCTCAACCATATCAGTAAATGCTTCCTTGAACCCAATGATGTGCCTTGAGGCACCACTATCTATCAACTAGACATCCATAGTGTCGGGTGGAGATGCAGCAAAGAGGGCAGATACAAGAATGAATTCATTTCTTATCATCAAAAACATTTTATTCCTCATACCTGGAATTTCTTGACCTTTTGGAGGGTTGCCCATTTCCGCCGGAGGGAGCCTTCCTTTTCTTAAACTTCTTGAAAGGGGATTCTCTAGCATAGTGACCTAGCTCAGAGATGTAGGCAAACAGACTCTTATGAATTGAGTCCCCGATCATCAGCTTTGCTTTGATTTCCCCCTTCTTGTACCTTGATTTGGCAGCAACAGTTGCAGTGGATGGAGGCTCTTGGATTTTACCCTACACATAGTCCATGACATCTTGGTCTTCCAAATTAAGATCCAATGTCATCTTCCAAGCATGGAAGTCATCCTTCCCAGTCAATTTTTCATCAGCCTTAAAGCCATTGTAGTTTGAGGAACCCATCCTCTTCTTTGGTGATTGCTACAAACTAGGGCTTTGTCTTCACCTCAGCTCTGATACCATGTAAATTTTTGAAGATGTTCTATGCTTGATGCAACTTTACTTTTATCCCCAATGTCAGTCAGCAATCACATAAACAAGAAAGTAAAGTGTTGATAGAACATACCAGTAGATCAACAGAAGACAAGCCAGAAAAATATAAGTGTGTTGGTGCACTACGGCAGTCAACAGGATGCTTCAACCAACAAAGTCTCAATACGGTCAGCCAACCAGAAGTGTCACACACACAGCCCTTAAAGACAGCTCATCAAAAATCAACATATTCAACAAAGGAATCCCACATCCAGATTTACGGCATCATCCATATTTACAACATCCAGATTTACGGCATCCATTTCCAGCATCATCCAGATTTACGGCATCATCCATAATTATGGCATCATCCATTTCCAGCATCATCCAGATTTACGGCATCCATTTCTGACATCATCCATATTTACAACTTTCAGATTTACGGCATCCATTTCCGGCATCATCCATATTTACAGCATCCATTTCTAGATCATGAGGATGTGTGTGATGACATGATTGAAATGTCCTCCAACGTTGACTCTATTTATATCAATCACTGAGGGTGTGTGACACATTTGATGGGGGTGTAAAACCTTAAGGCCGACCTGCACATATTTTGAAAGTATTAAAAATAAATTAAAAATAAATGTTCTGCTCATTGGATCAAGATGATCTTTAGATCGATCTTGCACCTCTTCGAAAGAGAAACCCAATAAAAATATTGGTGTCTTCATCTGAGCATCACAACATGGAGTTTGGACCTAGTTGTCCAATTTTAACAGTAAGAAACATAAGCATAAGAAACAATCATATGTACACACTTATTTTTAGACAATTGTCCCCAGAAAAAACCAATGTAGGAAAACCGGTGCAGCAGATGAGGGTTTATATATTATTCTTTAGCAAATGAATTCTTTACAAGGAATACACTGGCAGATTCATTTAGAAAACACCTGAGACAAAATTTCTGAATCCTTCCGAAGATTTTCTGTCACCGGGAAGACCCTCTGTCTCCGTTTGCGTCTCTCTGCATGCTTCTCGACGCAATCCCTGCGCTGGACTGCATCACTCTGCGTGGATACACTACGTTGCAGCTCTTCGCTACCTTCTGTGGCCCTTTGCGTCCCTCTCTCCTCGTTCTCAATCACTGCTGACTCCCTCTTCTCCTTCTGCCTCTGCAGCTCTACCTTGCAACTCCCCCTCTGAAATCGAATTCTATTCCTTCAAAATCGATCTCCTTCGGGTTACTGAGTGTGTGCCCGACTTGCTTCCCAAATGACCCTCAAGTCTTCTTTTATAATCTTCTCATTGATGAATCAACAGCCAAGATTAGAAGTCTAGTCAATGGCCAAGCTTAAAACTTGACTTGATCTTCGTTCTCTAGAAGATTCACTCTTTGTCTTATTAATACCCATTAATTATTTAATTTCCCTAAGTTTAGACTTAGGGTCTCCTTTAAAATAATTAATTATTTTAATAAAACATGAACCGTGTCGAATTTCCACAAACGGTTTTCAGGTTCTTTGGAATACTAATGTCCAAGCCTCCTCACAAAATTTGAGACTTGGAATACTTTCCGATGCTACAAAAATAAACACTCCCTCTTAGTGAGGAAAGTGTTCTAGCAATATGTTTGCTGCATGTTGCCCTGCTTTGAAGCATCCTCTGTGTTGTTGATCTCTGGCTACTGCTGCGTTGCTGCCCTCTGTACTGTTGCCCATGACACTGCCACTGTCCCTACCTCATTTGTACTGCAGCTCCCTCTGAATCCTGATCCTATCCATTCCTACTACTGAAATGGATTCTTGATCATCCCCATCTTCTCTCTAAAATAGACAAACTGTGTCTTCCCCGGAGCCTTCGTGAGGATATCTGCCACTTATTCTCCTGTTGGAGTGTATTGCAACTGTATAGCTCCTCGTTGGACACAGTCTCTGATGAAGTGACACCTGATGTCAATGTGCTTCGACCAATCATGAAACACAGGATTTTCAAAGAGCTTAATGCAACTCTGAGTATCACATAAAATATTGGTCGCTTCCATCTTGTCCTTCAGTAAGTTCACAAGCAGTTTTCGAAGCCATATGGCCTCACACGAGGTCATGCTAGCTGCTATATATTCTGCCTCGGTTGAGCTCAGCGCCACAGATTTTTGTTTCCTGTTGCACCAGGAGGTCATTCTTGATCCAATACTGAAACAGTACCCACTGGTAATTTTCCGATCTACTGGACTCCCAGCCCAATCTGCGCCAGTGAACCCACTCAACCTGATGTCATTGCCATGGGTGCATTTCAATCCAAGCTCGATTGTTCCTTGAAGATATCTGATAACATGTTTGGTTGTTGCCCAATGAGCCCTCCTTGGTTCCATCATGAACTGACTGAGGGTATTGACAGTATAAAAGATGTCTGCCCTAGTGTTGACCAAATACATTAGAGATCATATGAGCTACCTATACAATGTCAGATTAGCCTCATCATCTTCAGACGTGTCGATTTTCTTCCAGTTGTTGATCTTTGAAGTAGTCATCGGTCTACATTCCTCCATCTGAAATCTTTTCAGAATTCCTGTCGTATACCTTCCTTGACCAAGGAAAATCTCCCCCTTCTGTTGCCAAACTTCCAACCCCAGAAAATATTGCATCAGCCCTAGATCCTTCATGCCAAATTCTGCAGCTAAATTCTCCTTGCAGTCCTTGATGAGCCTCGATGACTCTGTCAGAAATAGATCATCTACATATAGAACCAGTATTAGAGGCTCACTCCCTACCCTTAGATAGAAGAGATTGGGATCTACGTCACTCTTGACAAACCCCATCTTCTACAAGTAGCTATCAATTCGACCATACCAAGCTCTAGGGGCTTGCTTTAGTCCATACAATGTTGTCTTAAGCCTGCACACATGAGTCTTCTGCTCATGCGTCTCGAAGCCCTTTGGTTGTTCAATGTATGCTTCCTCTTCTATCACCCCATTCAGGAACGCAGTCTTCACATCCATCTTGTGAATCTCCCATCCCATCTACGCAGCAAGGGATATCACAGATCTAATGGAAGTATATCGGGCTATTGGGGCGAAGGTCTCTTCATAATCTATTCCTTCCTTCTGAGCATACCCCTTAGCCACAAACCTGGCTTTAAACTTCTCGATAATGCCATCTGCAGCATATTTGATCTTGTAGATCCACCTTGAACCTACAACTGATCTGTCTTGAGGCGTGAGAACCACTTCCCAGACATCATTTGTCATGATGGAACTGTATCCTTCCACCATCGCATCTACCAATATCTGGTGTTGAGCTGCTTCCCGAAAACTAGAAGGTTCCCCAACCTGTGCTACCAAGGCTTGGTATCTTTCAAGCTGCTTGCGTTGCCTCTTCTCATTTCGGGGGGGCTCTAACAAAGTCCTCTGCGTCCCTCAGAATTTGTCGTAGTTCCCTGCTCGTTCTACCACTAGTAGTGGGTGGATCTACCTGCTCTCCTTCCTGCAAATCCTCGGGAGAAGTATCCCTTGGATCCCCATGCCTTGGAGAGGCACTCGTATTACCCTCTGTAGGTCGTTGTGGTTCGACCAACGGATCCTCCTCAGACTGCGTAGCAGAAGGCATCTCCCAAGATTTCCTAAAGGCCCTCTCCTCCACGAATTACACATCCCTCCGCACTACAACTTTTCTGGTCTCCGGAATGTAAAAGCGGTAAGCCTTTGCATTATCACTATATCCTACCAGATATCTTTTTTCTGCAATCATATCTACCTTCTTCCTCTTTTCATTGGGCACATGACAATATGTCGTACTACCAAAGATCTTAAAGTGGCTCACTTCAGGCTTGTTGCTAGTGAAGACACTTTTTGGAGTGATCTTCCCCAATGTATTGCGAGGAATCCTGTTCTGAACGTAGACAGTTGTATTACAAGCTTCAGCCCAAAGAAATTTGGGCATGTCTTGATCATACAGCATTGCCCTTGCAGCCTAAAAAATAGCTCTATTATTTCTTTCTGCCACACTATTTTGCTTTGGATTATATGGAGCAGTCCACTCTCTTCTGATAACTTCCCTTGTGCAGAACCCTGTGAAGTATTTATCAATGTACTCTCCACCATTGTTTGATCGCAACACCTTGATCTTCTTTCCTGTCAGATTTTCTACTAGAGCTTTAAACTCTTTGAAACAAGAGAAGACTTTGTCCTTGGTCTTTAGAAAGTAGATCTAGGTCTTCCTAGAATGGTCATCAATAAAGGTGATGAAATATTTGACACCACTAAGAGCTCTAATGGACATTGGTCGACAGATATCCGAGTGTATTAAGCCCAACACACTCTTAGCCCTATTGTTGCTTCTTTGATACGCTGCTTTGGCATACTTTCCCAATACGCACCACCCTCTGCAGACATCCTCTCGCTTAGTGCTCAGCTTTGGAACCCCCGTGACAGTTTTCTTGAGAATCTTTAACGCCCCATGATGCAAATGCCCCATTCTTTTGTGCCATTGTTCATTCAATTCCTTCTCATTAGTGCTACCTATTAGTGCCACTGGAGATTCGAGCTGTAACTTATATAGTTTATTGCTCCTGGCTCCGATTTGTGCTTTCTTCTTTCAACTTGGGTGTTTGACGTATACTTTGTTGCCAATGATGTAAACGTCATAGCCTTTGTTTTGAAGTTGAGACACCGAGAGTAAGTTCATCCCCAAACCAGGCACATGCAGCACATTAGTGGCCTGAAGCTTATTTCCAGCTTCCATTTGAAATACTATGGTACCTCTTCCAATAGAGGTACATTTTGCTTTATTACCCATGGTGAATTTAACGTTCATCTGGTCTTCTTGGTAGTTTGAGAAACATTCCCACACTCTCATCATATGAGCAGAAGCCCAACTGTCAATGTACCAGACCTCAGGGGAAGCAGTGCTTGACACACAAGCAAACTCTTCTTCCAATCCAGATGCCAGAACAAAACAGCGTGATCCATCTGTTCTTCCATGCTTCTATTCCTCTCTCAAGAACTGCGTGAACCCTTCCGAGCTGTCGCAGCAATGTCAGATTTATGTGCACTTGCCGATTTTGTGCTCTTGTTACTCATCTCTGGCTCTGATACCATGTGAAAATTTCAATCCAGAAATATACAATTGCAATGATAAATTTATTTCTCCTACTTATTACTTCGATAAGTTATTTATAGAATTCTATCAGTAAATTTCAAAATAAATACTACTGCAACATTCACTAATGTATATGCAAAGAAAGGAACAATAAGAAACATAAGCATAAGAAACAATCATATATACACACTTATTTTTGGACAATTGTCCCTGGAAAAACCCAATGTGGGAAAACAGGTGCAGCAGATGAGGGTTTATATCTTATTATTCAGCAAATGAATTCTTTACAAGGAATACACTGGCAGATTCATTTAGAAAACACCCGAGACAAAATTCCCAGATACTTCCGAAGATTTTCCAACACCCGGAAGACCCTCTGTCTCCCTCTGTGTCTCTTTGCATGCTTCTCTGCACAGTCCCTGCACTGCACTACGTCACTCTGCATGGGTAAACTGCGCTACAGCTCTCTGCTGCCTTTTGTGGCCCTCTGCGTCCCTCTCTCCTCGTTCTCAGTCACTGCTGACTCCCTCTTCTCCTTCTACCTCTACAACTCTCCCTCTGAAATCGAATTCTATTCCTTCAGAATCGATCTCCTTCGAGTTACTGAGTGTGTACCCGGCTTGCTTTCCAAATGACCCTCAAGTATTCTTTTATAATCTTCTCATTGATGAATCAACGGCCCAGATTAGAAGTCTAATCAATGGCTAAGATTAAAAATTGACTTGACCTTCATTCTCTAAAAGATTCACTCTGTGTCTTATTAATACCCATTAATTATTTAGTTTCCCTAAGTTTAGACTTAGGGTCTCCATTAAAATAATTAATTATTTTAATAAAACATGAACCGAGTGGAATTAACACAAACGGTTTTTGGTTTCTTTGGAATACTAATGTCCAAGCCTCCTCACAAAATTTGAGACTTGGAATACTTTCTGATGCTACAAAAATAAACACGAGGTCGAGTTCATTTCGGTAATTAACCTTCTCCATAGTTTTTTCTCTAGTTTGATTGCATTGGTCTATCTCTTTCTAGTTTGGGTCGTGCGCCATAAGGAATCTAGAGAAGACTCTATAGGGGTTATTGTTCGAGCTATTTTATTTTTCGTCGAAGTTCAGAAGGTATCATTATATGGGAATATAAAATGTAGAGGGAAGGTTATCGTGTCCTTTGTTGTTGAGTTTTGTCGTCAATTGCGGGTTTGGAGGGGTTCTCGAGAAAAGTCCTATCTTGGAAGTTGTCTGGTTTGGAAAACTGTTGCCTCCCAATCTCGAAGAATTGTGCCATGGTGTTTGTTTTTATTTCCTACATATTTCTAGCCCGACACTATGACGCGCTCAGACGGTTTGGTTGGTGGCCTTCAAGGCTCTCATACATCTCAGGGTCTTAATCGAGGGCTCAACATATATTTGGGTTCCCACCAATCTATTGCAATTAGAATTATTATTTGGTACTGTAGTCTTTTTCCACAAAATCTTATACATGATTGTGGTTGGCATTCAACATTTTCACTACCAGGGAGCTCAAAAGAGTGGAGGTGGCCAACTCTAGTTAGTCTAGTTGTAAGGAGGGTAGGGTCTCCAACGATATAGCAGCTCTAACGATGAGGTGGCTCTGGTCCAATGTTGGCTTGGTGCTAGTGCCTGGGAGTATGCTAGCAACCTGTGGTGTAAAAAATACTCAGCCTATCCAGCAAGCCTAGGAGTAATAAGAGATGGGGGTGCGTCGTGAGAGATATTTTCTATTTCTTATTTGCCAGCATCCATGCAGCACTAGAGTATGCATAGCCAATGTGGTGTGGGAGGCAGTAGAGGCCCCCAATGTCGCAATTGAGACCATGACCAAGCAAGGGAAGAAGATGAAACCTTTCACGAGTCCACCTCAACAGAGGTCCATAATGAGTTGAGAAATCTTGAGAATCTTGTTTCTAGAGACAGAGACTCTATGTCTAATTCAGAGTTGGTGGATGAATTTGAACAATTGGTCTTGAATCCTGGCCACACCTGAGGACGCAGGAATCAGTACCTTCAGGCTCTTTTCCATTGTTGGAAAATGAAATCTTTGATGAGGAGAATTTTGATGGAGTGGCAAGCGAACTAGTATGGTATATTCGCTAACCTTCCAGATGTCAAAAGAGAGCAGGGGAATATGAGGTTCCACATGGAGTAGATGGACAAACGCCTTGCATGCATAGAGCAGCATATACCTTGCCTTGCTACTTCTTCAACTCCTCCTGGCTCAAGTGCGTAGGACCCAGTACCGGTCACCTCTTCTGAATCTTAGTCTATTGTTTTCTTTGGTTTAGTATGATTATTGCTACTTGTTTTAGTGTTTTGGTCCGACATTATCATCTAGTTGGTGAGATTGAAAATTATGATTTTGTTGAAATTTTGGACTGGATATTTTGGATACAGAAGGGTAAATCCTGGTTTCCCACAGGGTAGGCCTTGTCTGTCTAATTATAGAAAATATGGACTGAACGATGTAACTCTCTTTTGATGAATGAAAGGAACCACCCATTAGCTTACAAAAAAACAAAAAACTAATCATGTAACTCCATAAAGGAAGATTAAAGAGATTATGCATATCAAAACCATAATAGAAAGCCATTGAGGTTAGGCAGACAAAAAAACAATATTTTGATGAATATATGGCAAATGTATGTTTCTCAGTTATTTTCCTTGGGGTCATTAGCAAAATTTAGAATCTTTACATAATTACAAAATATGTTGGACTATGCACATTGAGAGATAAGCGTGAATTGCATTTTAAAATGATACACATATAAATACATGTTTATGACTATTAGATTCATCTTCCAATGTCTCTTGAACTCCGAAGAACATTTCATATTCCTTACCATAGCCCTAATAGATTAGGTGTCTAATATTCCCCCTAAATTTCAAAGAAGTGTATGTGAGTCCAAGCATAAAGATGAGGACGACTGCCAATCGTTGAATGTGCTCTCAGAATCTAGTGGTTTTTTTATGGTCTTCTAATAAATGGTGGCTAATGGATGCCACAAACTCTGGAACTCGGCTTTGAGGCTCAGCAATTCCCAAAACGTTTCGAAATTTGGCTAGAAGACGATGTCTTCTACTGATTGAAAGTGCTCACAAATGGAAATTTGAAGATGACCACAAACTCATGTCTAGCAAAACCTATAAGTCTTCTATGAAATGGTGGTCTTAGGATGACCAAAAACCAAATCACGCTCAAGGAATATAGCTTTGACTTTGTGTTAGCATAGAAATTTACCCCTACGAAAGGTGAAAAACTTGGTAGATCTATAATGGAAAATCTTAGTGCAACATCCAAAAGAATTTTCCCTATAGTGTCACATGCAAACTCTTCTTTCCATACAAGTTGGTGCTTGCCAACCACAAGGGATGTCCCTAGCGTCGCAAGCAATGTTTTCCATGTAGATCTGCAACACAAACACACAAAACAAGCATGCAATAATTTCCTTTGACCAACAACTAATTGGCCAAAGAGGTTGTAAAATAATTTGTAGATAAAGCAATGGAATTATCTTCAATGTTAGCTTCAAATAGCAAAAGAAAACATAAGAAAGAAAGCACTTTTAATGGCAGCTTTGTTACCAAGAAAAAGGCTTAAGAACTTCTAAGATATTGCACAAAAATTCATCAAAATCTCAACAAACCCAAAGAACCAAATAAGAGGAAAATTGAGTTTTATTGTACAAAAACCAAGAAGCTAGTTGTGCCAAGAAGATGGATATAGAACCAATATAGTGATGTTCCTGCAAAGTAGAAGATAGAAAAGAAAAAGGAGAGAAATCAAGAGAAACAAAGAATAATCTATTGCGACTAAAGGAGATCCCCACCCTGGGCCAATAGCCAACACCTATATTTAATGATCTCTTCGTCCTAAAGAAAGGTTTACCTCCTCATGCAAGAGTAGCCTATGTGCATTGATGAGTGAACTTGGCATCCAACTGCAACTTCTTTTAGTCCAAATGAGAGTGAATCCTGTAATCCCAGAGAAGAGTACAATAATGTGTCAAGCACTCTAAATTAAAATTGGGGAGTGGTTGAGTCAACACAAGGTGAAATATTCTAGAGTATCAATGCACATTAGCTCACTAGAGTGTCTATCATAGTTAAGTAGCAATGAAGTAGAGAAAGAAACAATGCGCATGGGTGATGTGGGCATTTGGTGGAACGAAGTGAGGAATGAATGGAGATAAGAGAGTAATGTGCATGAGCAAGTAGAGGTGTGCATTAGTAACCTAGAGAGCTAGATGAGCGAAGTGGAAATACATTAGTGTTAAATTCGAAAAGGAATAGAGTGAGGTGTAGTGAATCTAGGGGCGAAGTGAAGGATAAGGCCATGTGCATGGGTGAAGATGGAGTGGATTTAGTCTAACTAAGGTGGAACTAAAACGACAGAGAGAGTTAAACTAAAATGAAGTGAAGAAAAGAGAACGCATGCATTTAGATAATTCAAGGGAAAACCTCATAGACTCTTCAATGCATGCATGTGACCTAGTTAACTCAAAAAAAAATGCCAAGTCACTCCTAGAACCATGCATGTGAACCAGTGGTGTGCAAATGACTCGCTCAAGTGACCCAATTAACTCACTAACACACCCAATCCAACCAAGATGACTCACCACCTCACTCCAGCTCATGCATGCATCCAAATCCTACAATGTGTCACTGTCACACACAAGCTGCCACATGTCCAACCAAATGCTACTACATGTGGAGATTGCCATGTAGCACCCCTACATGATCACTAATAAAAATAGAAAAAAAATTGCATGTCCACAAGTTCTTACTCATCAAACTCAATTTTCACAGAGGAGCTTGAATAAACCATTAGATTTGACATGTGAAAATTGCTAAAAATAGAACTATCTCGTATGCCTACGCAACCACCCCTATTGGACTCAACTTTCAGTCAGGAGTCCAAATATGTGACAAACTTTGACATGGAACCACTACTAAAAATAGCCCTATCTCGCATGTTGCCAAAAAGTAGCTCATTGGAATTGTGAGCTCAAACGGATCTCAAATATACCATCACAACTAACATGCGAGACCCCCGACCATGTCTTTTAAAAAATGGGAGCACTACTAAAAATTTGTATCTAAACAACAATAATATTACTGAATCAATACTATAGTTGAACTCCATGGGAACCAACCACTAGCTCCAGTAAAGTTGTATTTGAACATCTCTGAGCCTCTAGCCTAACGAAATTTGTTGGTCAGTGTTAAAGATTGTAACTAGGTTCGGTCTTCATAATTTATATTTATTGTACTCATCAAAAGAATTGAAGAAAAAGAAATTATATTATTATTTTGATATTTTTTTTAATTATTAAATGACTTGTTAAAGCATGGGTTTCATGCTTGGGTCATGTTTAGTATAAGGTCCCAATTGTGGACTTCTAGGTTAGTCATTACAGATTTATATTGACCCTCCTTGGGCTTTTTAATCATGTAATTAGGTTTATTTTTTAGTCAAACCTAGTCTAGTAGCCCTCCACATCAAGTCGGCCTAAAGGAGATCAAGTCGGCCTCGAAGGAAGGAATTTGAACCCATCAGAACGCTATAAATGCAAGGAGGTCGAATTCATTTGCTCACCAGTTCACTGCAATTCACTGCATCAAGGGAAAAAAAAGTGTGAAATTGGAAAAGAAGGCAAATGAAGTGCGAGTTGGGTCTATCCGAAAGAAAGAGAGAAAATCGAAATTCTGGTGAAGGAATCTCTTTGTTTTGTGGTCTCTCTTAGGAGATCGAAGTCTTTTAAGTTTGGAAGTTGTTGCTACTGCAAATCTGCGAAGCTTCTAGAAGACTAGTTGTTGTTGTTTCTAGTTTGAAGATCTGGAAGGTTGACTTGGTGTGGAGGGAAAGTTTGGCTCATGTCTAGGGTGAAGAGTCTCAAAAAATACTATTGAAAGGAAGAATTATCTTAACTGGGTTTTCCCCTTGAGAGGGGTTTTGCCCTGGCATAGTGCCTATATCTTATGTCTCTTGTTTTGATCTTCATACACACATAATATGGTAATTGCTTATGAAATATAAAGATAATAAAGAAGTAAAGAAGCCAAGAATCACAAGTAATTATCAAGATCGAAGAATCAAAGCCTAATATATATCTGCATTGATTCTTCAACATGGTTTCAGAGTTAAGGTTGGGGAGGATTGAAGATCACATCGTTGGCATGGAATCTCCCTCATTGATGGACTACATAAGGATGGGTATCAACTCTACTAGGAGATGGATCAAGAAGCTCTTTCATTATCTATTCACTAAAGTCAAAGATCAAGAACTTTTGGCTACCCTTACAGGATCTCTCCATGATAACAATGCATGGATCATTGATAGTGGAGCATCAAGGCACGTGACTAGAGAAAGCAAACAACAACATACACTATCAAGAAAGCCATCCTGACATGCAGTGGAACTGGGTGACAACAAAAGCTATGCTGTGAAAGGACTAGGATTGACCTCGCTGGAATTGGAAAGTGGATTCAAAGTTGCACCTCAACAACATATTATATGTTCCAGGTTTGAAAAAGTATCTACTTTCTATTTCTTGTTTAGAAGATAAAGGTGAAAGAATTGCATTTGTTGATGGAAAAGTATTGGTCTGGGGAAAAGACTCTAACATTAACAAAGCTAGAGTCATTGGAGTTCGTGAAGGAAGTTTTTATAGGGTTACTACACCATCTCCTCAAGCCTTGGTTCATATGGAAATAAGTCCTATTGAACTATGGCATAGAAGATATGGACATCTAAACTATAGGCTCATTCCCTCTCTTAGTCAATTGGTCAATGGCATCCCCAATATAAAGGAATATCATGAAGGTGTGTGCAAGGGATGTTCTCTGGGAAAACAAACAAGAAAATCATTCCCGAATAGTGAATCTAGGGCCAAGGAAATCTTGGACCTCATTCACTCTGATGTGTGTGGGCCCATGTCTGATAAATATCTTGGAGGTCATCTCTATTATGTAACTTTCATAGATGACCATTCTAGAAAGACATGGATCTATCTTCTCAAAAAGAAAGATGAAGTATTTGATAAATTCAAGGAATTTCGAGCTAAAGTGGAAAACCTCACTGAAAGAAAGATAAAGACTCTTAGATCCGACAATGGTGGGGAATACACTTCCAAGGAGCTGATTGAATATTGCAAGGAAGCAGGAATTAAGAGGGAGCTCATTGTTCCCTACTATACCGAACAGAATGGAATAGCTGAAAGAAAGAATAGGTCTATTGAGGAAGGCATTAAGACAATGCTCCTTGATCAAGACCTACCAAAATTCTTATGGGGAGAAGCAGTCATGACAATCGTGTACATACAAAATAGAAGTCTCAAGAACATAACTCCCACAGAAGTGTTTACAGGAAAGAAGTTGAGTGTGTATCACCTTCGAATCTTTGGAAGCCCTACATACATCCATGTTCCAAAGGACAAGCGAAAGAAGTTGGATTCAACAAGTGTCAAAGGAATATTCGTTGGATATAGTCTCTCCTCAAAAGCATACAGAATCTACATCAAAGGAAGAAGACAATTCGAAGTAAGCAGAGATGTCATATTTGATGAGAACCAAGCCTAAAAGAAGTCCAAGGATATTCCCATAGGCTCTGATGATGAAGAATCTCCCATATTCAAAGAAGAAGATCTACATAATGAAGATCCTACTACAAATCAAGAAGAAGAAGGACCAAGTGAGCCTATTCAACCTGTGGTCATCCCAACTACAAGGAAGAGGCCAATGTTGTTAAAATCTACTCTACAAGATGCTGAAGGACATGAAGCTCCCGTAGGAACCTTCAGGGAAAGTAAGGCGATGCAAGAAGAATACCAATCCATTATGAAGAATGGGGTTTGGGAGATCGTTCCTAGACCTAGTGACAAATCAGTTGTCACATCTAAATGGATCTACAAAATTAAGCATGTTGTTGATAGAAGCATAGACAAGTACAAAAAAAGGTTTGTTGCAAGGGGCTTCTCTCAAAAGGAAGGAATAGACTATGAAGAAACCTTTGCACTTACAGCAAGGTATACTACCATTAGATCGTTGGTTTCACTGGCTGCTACAATGGGTTGGAATATCCATCAAATGGATGTGAAGATTGCATTTCTAAATGGGACCATTGATGAGGAAGTATACATCGAACAACCCAAGGGTTTCGAAGTAAATAGCAGGGACTCTCACGTCTGCAAACTTAACAAAGCGCTATATGGCTTGAAGCAAGCTCCTAGGGCAGGTATGCAAGGATGGATGCATATCTCTTAAGAAATGGGTTCGTGAAGGGTATTGTTGATCCAAATCTCTACATCAAGGTCCTGAATAATGAACCTGTCATTATTCTACTATATGTGGATGATCTATTCATCACAAGTGTGGAGCATAGAATAGAAGAATGTAAGAAGATGTTGGGAACCGAATTTGAAATGAAGGATCTAGGACTTATGCATTACCACCTAGGTCTCAAAGTATGGCAGAAACCAGGGGAGATATACTTGGGGCAAGGAAAATACATTATCAAGATGTTGCGGAAATTTGAGATGATGGACTCCAAGCCTATGACTACTCCTATGATCACAAACTTCAAGAAGTTGCAAGGTTCTGACTCAAGTCTCGTGGATCCAACCTCCTATCGACAATTGGTGGGCTCCCTAATGTATATGGTAAACACTAGGCCAGATATATGCTTTGTTGTAAACATACTTAGTCAATTTCAGTTGGAACCTCTTCATGAACATTGGATAGCTGCCAAACACATGTTGAGATATCTCTGTGGTACTATACATCACTGCCTAAAATATAAAAATGAGGAA
The DNA here is from genome assembly GCA_034641835.2 of Pinus albicaulis. Lineage (NCBI taxonomy): Eukaryota > Viridiplantae > Streptophyta > Pinopsida > Pinales > Pinaceae > Pinus > Pinus albicaulis. The sequence goes on along the minus strand of CM076572.1, from coordinate 95,714,051 downwards.
GTCAATCTAATTGGCTTCTCCGATTCCGACTGGGGTGGCAATGAATCTGATGGAAAAAGTGCTATTGGTGGATGCCTTAGCCTGGGGTCAGCGATGGTATCATGGATGAGTAGAAAGCAAGGACCCATTGCTATGAGTAGTGCTGAAGCTGAATATGTAGCTGCATGTGAAGTAGGAAAGGAGGCAGTATGGCAGTAAGGAAGATTCTGACAGACTTGTTTGAAAGTCCTCTAAGTCCTACAATAATCAACTGTCACAATCAAAGTTGCATTAAGATGTTTGGAGATCCCATGTTTCATTCTATGACGAAGCACATCAACAATAAATACCATTTCATCGGGAATTTGGTACAATATGGGATCGTAAAACTAGAGTATGTCCCGACAGATGAATAGGTTGTTGACATATTGACAAAGGCTCTTCCTTACAAGAAGTTTGAATATTTAAGAGACAAGTTTGGTCTAGCAAATATTGTTGATTGTTTTAATATTAATGATTTGGAAGAGATATGTTAAGGCTTTGTGAGTGAAACATTGCCTGCAAATGTTCTTGATCTGTTGGATCAAGGTGTGTTGAGGCTTTGCGAGTGAAGCGTTGCCTGGAAAGACATCGAGGCCGACACCTTATATGCACCTAGTTCCCTAAGTTGGTGGTTAGTAATTAAGCCTGATGGTACCTATAGAGGCTGAAAGATTTAGTCCACCTTAGTCCTAAATGGATAGATTGCGTTGGTCAGGAATCTAGTCCATGGCATTGCGGTGCCTAAAGAGATGAGTGACCAAATGGATAGATTTCCCTGGTCAGGAATCGAGTCCACGGCATTGCAGTGCCTAAATGTTCTTCAAAGTTTCATACAGTTTGAGATCTTCCTGTTGTATATTATGAATACCTCCCTAGTTAAGAGGGAGTGTTGAAGATTGTAACTAGGTTCAGTCTTCATAATTTATATTTATTGTACTCATCAAAAGAATTGAAGAAAAAAAAATTATATTATTATTTTGATATTTATTTTTATTATTAAATGACTTATTAAAGCATGGGTTTCATGCTTGGGTCATGTTTAGTATAAGGTCCCAATTGTGGACTTATAGGTTAGTCATTACAGATTTATATTGACCCTCCTTGGGATTTTTAATCATGTAATTAGGTTTATTTTTTAGTCAAAAGTGGTCTAGTAGCCCTCCACATCAAGTCAGCCTATAGGAGATCAAGTCGACCTCAAAAGAAGGAATTCGAACCCATCAGAAGGCTATAAATGCAAGGAGGTCAAATTCATTTGCTCACCAATTCACTGCAATTCACTGCATCAAGGGAAAAAAGTGTGAAATTGGAAAAGGAGGCAAAAGAAGTGCAAGTTGGGTCTATCTGAAAGAGAAGGAGAAAATCAAAATTTTGGTGAAGGAATCTCTCTGTTTCGTGGTCTCCCTTGGGAGATCGAAGTCTTTGAAGTTTGGAAGTTGTTGCTGCTGCAAATCTGCGAAGTTGCTAGAAGACTGGTTGTTGTTGTTTTTAGGTCGAAGATCTGGAAGGTTGACTTGGTGTGGAGGGAAATTTTGGCTCATGTCTAGGGTGAAGAGTCTCAAAAAATACTATTGAAAGGAAGAAATATCTTGACTGGGTTTTCCCCTCGAGGGGTGTTTTGCCCTGGCATAGTGCCTATATCTTGCGACTCTTGTTTTGATCTTCACACACACATAATATGGTAATTGCTTGATGAAAGATAAAGATAATAACGAAGTAAAGAAGCCAACATAATCACAAGTAATTATCAAGATTGAAGAATCAAACCCTAATATATATCTGCATTGATTCTTCAACAGTCATTAACACTCCAAATTTGCAAGGAGGCAAATACAATGGTTAATAATGGCAACTCAACGATACTGCATCCCCTTAAGGGATGTTGAGAGCCTAATGATCTCTATAAATTGTATCCATCAATAACAAGTTGTGACAGCCAATATAGATCAAAATATATGCATGTACCATAAGACAATGATCTGAAGAATGATCCTTGATCCAATGTGCCTATCTAGTGGGCAATGCAGTCAACAAGTATGGAGCCTTAGTTGATCGGCTAAAAGGGGGTCTCATCCAAGCATATGTACCCAACCTAAACTGCAACTTGCTACCACATAACATGTACGTTGCTCCTAGTGGATGATGTGCTAAAGTCGACACGTGGTAGACAATTACCTAGTCAGATGTCAATAACGGAAGCACCTATTAAGCACGAAGGAACCCACTAATGAGGCTAAAGGTGTTGGAAATACACAGTGATACTGAGAGGTGGGTGAATTAGTATCACTTAGATTTTTTTTTAAATCACTTTATTAATCCTAAAAATAAAACCTCGTCACATAATCAATCATCAACACAATGCATAAACATTGAGATTAAAGTGAAAATTCAAACTTTAAGAAGAAATACATGAATGCTTTTCAAATAGCCTTCAATTTATTACAACCATTTGTGAGGACACTAATCCCCTCTGTAAGCACCAACTTACAAAATTGCAAGCTCCAATATGTCAAGAAGATGAGGACACCAATTGTCTATGCGCAACAACTTACAAATTTGCAAACTCCAATTTGGCGGCTTGTACTTAACCTTGACAAATCTGATGTCACTTATGTTTAGGCAGCCTTAATAAATTAGGACTCGACCTCCTCCAAAACAACACATAGAGCTTAGCTAGGGCTAGGCTTCTAGAACAGACCTCAGCCTCTCAACAGAACAAATTTCGAACTCTTGGAACAGACCTCGATTTCAAAAAAACTTAGCCTCTTGAAACATACCTAAGCTCCAACAAAACTCGGCCTCTAGAACAGACCTTGGTCTCTCAACAGAGTAGATTTCGGCCTCTTGGAACACACCTCAACTTCAACACAATTTGGCCTCTCATCAGGGTTGAACTCGGCCTCCTTAAAACCAGAACCAAAACAGACAGAAAAGCCTTCAAAAAGAATGCCAAAAAACCCTTTCGCGGCTCAAAAAATCCTTCACAAAAGACTTCTCCAACTCGAATTCACTTCACTTAATGGTTCATGAGTTATGAACCTCAGATCTACTCTTGCTTGCTAAAACATAATTGAACTTGAGCAATGACTATAAGTGCTCCTTCTCACACCTATTTATAGTGCATTTAGGGTCTATTGTAGGGCCAACTTGTCCACTGGTTAGGTCAACTTGTTCACTAGTTTGGGTTGACTTGTGCAATTGTCAAAATCTATAATGTATATTCAAAAAACCATTTCTCAACCGCGAGGACTTAGAAGGCGTGCCATATATTGTTGGAAAAGTCTCCAAATATGTTATTTGACTATGTAACCTTCTCTTTCATTTGGGCATCCTTTCACATCAATAACAACCATTTTCAACACTCTCCTCCTTTGTTATTGATGACAATACTTTAAAATATGCTTCTTCTGAAAGTTGCTCCCCTTGTATGTGTTCCCTCCATACTTCTTGTCAATTTCTCCCCCTATCTGTATTCTATCTCGCCCTTTGTTATTGATCGCAATATTTCGATATCTACTTCTTCTGACAATTGTTGCCCTTATCTGTATTCTCTCCATACTTCTTGTCAATTGCTTCCATTGCCTGCAATCTCCCCCCTCATTGACATCAATAGCGAAGGGTGCTCCCCCTGAGTTTGTCCTTTCTCTACTAAGATAAAGGAGAGATCAATCCCAACTTCTGCCTAAGATATTCAATTTTTTCTCTAGGCAGAGATTTGGTAAAGATGTCAGCAGTTTGTTCTTTGGTGCCAATATATTCCATCTTGACATTCCACTCGGTGACTTATTCTCTAAGTAAACTTGATTGAAATGTGCTTTGTTTTTTAGTGCATGACAAGTTTTCTTGAGATATTGACTACACTAGTGTTGTCGCGGAAAATGACAATTGGCTAATCATATTCCACTTTGATGTCCTGCAAAGTTTGTTTCATCCAAAGAACTTGGGTACAATAGTTTGTTGCTATTGTGTATTCCGCTTCAGCTGTAGAAAGAGAAATTGATGATTGCTTTCTGCTTGACCAAGAAAAAAAACAATTTCCATAAAAAAATGCACTCCCACTAGTGCTTTTCGTCATCAATGTTACCTACCCAATCAGCATCTATGTATGTTGTCAATGTGAAATTTGTACTCTTAGGATACCAAAGCCCAAAATCATGTGTGCCCTTCAAGTATCACAATATCCTCTTTACTGCGTGCATATGTGATTCCTTTTGTGTTGATTGAAATCTTACAACCATTCCTACTGCCACATAACATCCGATCTTGAAGCTCTCAAGTATAGTAGACTTCCAATTATAGACCTATATGAAATGACCTCAGGAGATCCATCATCCTTACATCCAGTAATCATTGGGGTACTAACTGGTGCACATTCTTCCATTCCAAACAACTTGAGCATCTCCTTAAGGTATTTGGTTTGGCCAATGAATATTTCTTCATTGGTTTGAGAAACCTATAGTCCAAGGAAGAAGGATAATTCTCCAATCATTGACATTTATTGAGCAAATCCATGACTCGTGTCATCATTATTGCTTCCAAAAATGAGATCATTCACATGTACAAGTGTAATTAATAAGTTGCCTTTTTCCATCTTGATGTAGAGATTGTTGTCGGCAACCCCTCTTTTGAAACCTTGTTATTGAAGTTAGTGATCCAACCTGGCATACCAAGCTCTTAGAGCTTGTTTTAACCCATAAAGAGCTTTCTTCAATTTGCACACATAATCTTTATTTTTGGATAAGTCAAAACCTTTTGTTTGTTTGATGTATACTTCTTCATTTAAATTTCCATTTAGAAGGGTTGATTTAACATCCATCTGATAAAGTTTAAAGCATTTAGTACACACAAATGCCAAAAAAAATATATTGCTTCTAATCTAGCAACTAGAGCAAAGGTTTCTTCAAAGTCAATTCCTTCAATTTTTCAATAGCCCTTACACACAAGTCTTGCCTTATTTCTGATAATTTGTCCATCTTCATTCATTTTTTTTTTGAATATCCACTTAGTCTCGATCACGTTTTTGTCTTTTGGTCGTGGCACAAGTTCCTAGATTTCATTTTTCTCAATTTGATTCAATTCTTCTTCCATAGCATTCATTGAATGTTGGTCCTTACTAGCTTTGTGCAAAATCCTTTGGCTCTATTTTGGATGGCAAGGCAAAATTGACTTTTCCTGGTGAATTGGTCATTTTTCTGATTCTCTGGTTTTGTATATGTGCATCAACATCTCAAATACTTTGGTTCTCTATGTTCAGAAAATGGTACCAAGGAAGTGTTTCCTAGGTTTATCCTTTTGGCAGAGGAATACACTTAATATCCTTTTGTCTAGGTGACATTATGAGATTATTAATGTCAAGAGGGGCTAAAGTATTTTTTATGTGGGGTTGTACCATGTATTTTAAATCATTAAAGTCACATGTCTAAAAGTGACTTTGTGGGTAAATTCTAAAGTTCACTTTATAATATTAAAGTGACTTGTGTTTTATAAGTTACTTTATGGGAAAAGTGACTATGGTGCAAAATAACATTAAAAGTACTAGGAAGTCTTTTTAAAAGAAGCGGACCACATGTATGAGGGGTCAAGTGGAGAATTGATCCTAGCCATTGATCAAATGGCTGGAGATTAAATCTCAGCCATTAGATCCTAAGGATAGGATCAAAAGACTAAAGGAGGAAAAAGGAGCTCATTCTTCACTTCACACTTGAGAGAGCAAAAGGAGAAAAGAAGAGGTGATAAAGGAGGCTGAGAAATTGCAGGGAATGAGGGAGGAGAAGACATAGCAAATGCTACCATACTAGCTCGAGCTCCTACAGCTATCTGGCAGAGATCCCGAGAATTTCGGGCCAGCATCCCAGGTCAAAGTTCAGCGAACCAGGGCCGAGTCTAACAGTGGAAGGAAGAGTTGGTTGCTAGGAGGTCTAATCAGCAAATTTCTTAGAGAGATACCTCTACTCAATTCAAACCTAAATTTCAAAACTCAACCAGCGCGAATTTCGGAGCTCCTATAGCTCAGAATTCGAGGTATCATGGGCGGTGATGAGGCCAGAAATTTCGAGGTTTTCTCATGTATTATGTTCCCAAAGTGATGATTATGTCAGAGGTTATTTGCACTATAAAGGAGGCAAAAATATCAGTCTGAGTCAAGACTGTGTAAACTCAAAGTTCCAGGCAATCTGACTGTGACATCAGCAAGAGCAAAGGAGAGATAAGTCCTTTATTTCAGTTGTGTAATTATTTCCCTAAGATGCAATAAAATCCTCCTTAGAAGATTGGTTTTCCCCTAAGTTACCAGGATACGGATACAGATACGGATACGGATCCGCTAGTTTTTTGAAAATACAGGATACGGATACAGATACGGATACGGATCCGCTAGTTTTTTGAAAATACAGGATCCGGATACGGCAAAGATACGTCAAGTACAAAAAGAATAAAATATAATAATATTTTTTATTTTGAAAAACATTTTAGAATTCAAAAATCAAATACTCACTAAAACCATCAAACACTCTTAGAACTGAAACCATTAGACATTTTATATATATAAAAGATCGAAACATCGAAATGAAATGAATCATGATGCATCATCCCTCGTAACAAAAAGGCTAAAAAGCCAAAGGATAATCATAATATCACAAATGTCAAATGATAATAGTAAATACATTTACATATCCTCAAATGGATCTACATTATCTTCTGCATATTGCAACTCTACATCATGAATAGATGATGAGGGTCCTGGAATGTATGGAGTTGCATCAGTAGGCACTAGTGGTGGAACAATATCCTCAATTAGGTTGAGGTGAGTCATGGCATTCAGTGTTAGGTTCAAATCAGAGATCTTAGGCTCCACATCCCACATCCTGCTTGGACCCTTTTTATACTACGGTTCAACATGTGATAGAAGATGGAGGTTGGAATGAACGTACACAAGATCCTCGACCTTTGCCGCTCTCGACCTATTTCGCTTCATTGAATGGATGAAGCCATATGTACTCCAATTCCTCTCGGGACGATGAGGAACTAGCAGACTTTGTGATAACAACTCTGGTGGCTAAAGTGGAGAGATGAATGCTATCCCCACCATGGAAGCCCCACCAAGTAATAGGATCAAGATGTCCTCGATCATCCATAGCCTACCGGATCCGAAAAGCTACCGATAGATTGTACAAAACCTCCAAATTCTTGGCGTACTTCCATTGCAACTCCCATATCTCTATATAGTATATATTTTCCTTAAAAGTCATCTTATATCCTTGTACCACTTCAGAATCCTTGTTTGGTGTTGTTCTACCGGGTAAAGACAAAATTTTTGGAATGAGTAATATTTAGGGTGCAATGCATAGGCCAAAAGGTGTAATGGTGTGGTCATTTTGTTCCACCTTTACTGTAACTATGTCCTTCACTAAATAATAGAATGTTTCATAAGGGTCATTTTCACTTGCCCTGATAATTTCTCTTATCCTCTCCAACATACTATCAATGTTTTTCATAAACCTCCCCCCAAGCAAGGTGTATCCGTGTCAAATGCCCACGATCAATGTCAAGATTGGTTCGATGAAACCGCAAAAGGTATTGGACCTTGTCCCACCATGCATCATCAAGAATGATGGCCTTGATTTTTTGCCCTCTATCGAAGTGGAAGTCCTCCATGATTCCCAAAGAGGGTCAATGACCATTGCTTGTAATGCTTGTCTCACCTCTACAAGCCTCTTTATCACAAGAGTGTGGGAGGCAAAACGAGTTTTAGACAACCTACAAGTGTCAAAAAGTCAAATTTCAAATGAGAAATCATATATGAATTAAATTTGTAATTAAAATTAATAATTTCAAATACAAATAATATTTATTTAAAAAAAATACCTTCGATAGCTCCAACTTTGCAAAACCTTGATATATGGCTTGGGACATTGAATGGTTGGTTATGAACATTTGGATTTCCTTTGTTGCTACATAAATTTCATCAATCCATTCAATTTCACCAATCTTGGCAAGCATAAGGTTCAATGAATGTACTTGCACATGGAGTCCAAAAGATGTGATCATATTGACCCTCCACAATCAAGCTCGAAGCTTTACAAACCTATGCATTGTCCGTAATGACTTGAACAACATTATGCGCCCTCCCACAGTTTCTATTGCATCAATAAGAATTGTGGATATGAAAGATGCATCTTTCTCTATTCCATCGCAATCAACGACCTTCAAAAAACATTGCCCCTTGGGGGCATATCTGCAACAACATTAATTAATGGACGGTTTCTTTGGTCTCTCCATCCATCGAGATGATGGACACCCCTGATTCTCGCCCATGTATCCCGGATTGCTTGTAGTTGTCTATCCACGGATTGTTTCTATGATGCCAACAAAGTGGTGCGGACCTTTTCATATCCGGGGGCTTTTGTACCCTTTTGGCGCCTTATTAACGACCTTAATCATTTGTTGCCAATAAGGGGAACGCACCAAATTGAATGCAAGCCCATTTGCATAGATGCAACGAGCTACATGTTCATCGGCTGTGTCTCTACCTTGATTATTGAAAGCTGCTTCAAGAGGGCCTAGAGTGGGCCTTTTATTAGTTGTGGCAGCAGGGCTAGATGGCAATGGAGGCCTAGTTATAGAGTTTTGCACAAGGTGTTTTCCCTTAGCAAGCTTCCTATCAACAACTTCTTGTAAAGATGAATAGAATTTTATTTTTCCAGGACTCAAACCTTTGCCAGGTTTTCCATTTGCATCTTTTGGCCCGGTGCATACTTGCACCCCTGTGTTAGTTTGACCTGTGAGATGGGCCATTTTTATATATCTTGGCATTCATTGCACTTCCATTTATATGACCCACCTCCAGGATTTTTTCCAATAATCTCCACAGACTGCCATAGAGGAGATTTTGGGTCTATTTTGATGATTTCCCCTTCACTTTGCTCATGATGTGATGGTTCCATAATGAGAATGGTTGATAAGTTACCTTACTGCATATAAGATTCAAATTATAATATATTAGCTTGGAGTATCTCAAAGCAATCTCGACCGATCAATCGAGTTTAAATTTTAATTTCAATCACTTACACTACCACAAAAGAATTAAAAACTAAATAAAAAAATTATGGGTTATCTCATTATCTCATTATGGGTAATGTTACATCATGTTACATCCATGTCATATACTACATGGGGTTAATGTTACATCAAGGGCGAGTGTTAGAACTTAGCTTTTGGGGTTACTCAAAAGGATATACATATATTTTTTGGTTGAATAGGCCCTAAACCCCTAGAATACCAAAAAAAATTAAAATTAAAATTAGAAAGTAAATAAAATATTTAAAAACCCCTCTTCCAAATATCTTACCATGTATCACTTACAAAGTTACAAGTTACACTAACATTTAATTTTTTAAATATTAAAAATTTAAATCTTAATCATTAATGTATCACTTACAATTTTGAATTTACAAATGTAATACAAATCTTAATCTATCATTTATGATTTATCTATAGACTATTACAAATTAATAATTATTATATTATATGCATTTATGATTTTAAATTAATTAATTAATTTAATTAATTTAACCAACCATTCAATGTCATTTAAATTATAATAGACATTTAATAAAATTAATAAATTATCGAATGATAATCATAAATCATAAAATTTTAAAAAATATATGAATTTTAAAATACAACTATAGGCAGAGACACAGCGTGACAAAAACAATGTGAATTTTAAAATACCTGGCTTCAAAACTCTCGGGTTGAGGTCTCACAGACGACAGCGATGAGCGGTGAGCACCCTCGGGACGTGAGCACGACAACGACACTCTTATCGAGGTTTTACGCACGGCGGGTTTGACTTATCGAGTTTCACTTATCGGGTTTACGCACGGCGTGATGCACCCTCGGTTGAGTCGCTTTTTGTCTCCTCCTCGATAGACAATGGCCCTCAGACACCTTCGTTGAACTCGGTGATGAGCTGTTCCCTGTTCCGCGACAAACTGTTCTGCTTCTCCGACAAACTGTTCCACCTTCTCCTCTGCCGCAATGAGACAAACTATTCCGCCTTTATGACTTTAACAAAAAAACCTAAAAACTAAATCGCGGGCGAAAAAGACAACTTCGTCCGGTTCCGGCATGTGCTTTTTGGACAAATATTTCTGGATACGTTTCCGTCAACTCGTTTTCCATTTCCGTCATACGCCATACGCCACACGCCGTATCTGAACCGTATTTACCTCTGTTGCACGGGAACCGCTCCCGAGAAATGGGAAACTCGTTCCAGAGGTTCCTCCGTTCCCGGGAGCTTTGGAACTGTGTGGGAACTTACCATTTTCGGTAGGAGCTGCGACCAGAGCCGGGGCACTTTCCGAAATCTTTGACCACTATGATGATTGACGTTCCGGTGTTTCCAACAAAACTTTCCGCCAAAACAAAACAAACTTAAACGTTTTTAATAAGTTTTACCAAAAAAGAAACTTCATTTCTATAAATTTGCCCCAAAATCCACCAAAAAAAACTTCCCTTCTCAAAGTACACGCAAAAAAAAAAAATTTCTCGCCAAACTCACTCACAATCTTGCATAAAGTTTGTCCTCCATTCACTCCATCACTGTAATTGTTAACTTGTTTAAGAGTGCAACCTTGTATTCATTTGCAAACTTTGCCTGAAGCAGCGGTTCTCTGTGGCCAGTAACCTCAGTGAGTTTCCAAATACTTTGTTTTTTCTAGACATTTAAACTCCAATAGTGAGGGCTTTAACTTTTCAAGGATTTCTTCTTTTCTATCCTTTCTGTTTGTGAGCTCTTACTGTAGGGGCTATTTCATTTTTTGAGTCCTGTTTTTTATGTGATGTCTAAACTCTGGTTTCTTGCTTCCCTTATGTGAAATTCCTCTTGCCATTAGTATGTTAGTTTCATTTCCTTTCAATTTCAGAGAGACTCTCTGGACTGGTTCTGGTTCTTGTAAAGATATTATATTTTTTTCGTAATAAAAAATTATATTAAATTAGTAAATGCATCAATGATGTGTCCGACATTTCTAGAATTAGTAACATTGATGCTCCTTTGACAAGTATCAGACCTATATGCCACATTACAACATTCCACAGATAAATTATGTAATTAAATTTATTTATTTATTTATTTATTATGATATAATATTACCGCTCCCAATTAGTCGTTTCCTATAATTTTTAGGGAAACCTCTAGCCGTTCCGGACACCCGTACCCAAGTTCCCAACGTTTCCACGTTTCAGAGACTCATGCAACATAGGTATTTACACAGCATCCGCATCTGTTTCGAATCAGATCTGGGGATCCGAGGGATCTCTGCCCTCCCCCGCCGGATCCGGTAACTTAGGTTTTCACCAATGGGCTGTGGGGTTTTTCTAGGGTCAATTTCACAAAAATTCAATGTGTGTAATATTGTGCGTGCTTACTATTTTATCTAGCCTGTTAATTGTGCAAAAGAATATGGTAGAGTAGCTCTAATGTTTTATGTAAATGCAATTATCAATCTTGCTTTTCATGATGGGTTTGGGCATTAAACCATGCAAAACATAAAACTGGGTTGGGCTACAAACTAGACTCAAATTTCTACATGGTATCAGAGCATCCCAAGCTCTAGACCTAAGAAAGGACTCTTCAGATCTAAGGAGAAATCAGTTGATATAATAAGAACAAGCAAATACTCTACTAGAACAGTGTGAAGCCAGCCTAAAAGCTTCTTTAGAAACCCTGGCTAGTGACAGATCTATGAGAGATCTAAGATTTGGTGTCGGTTGGAGTGTCATGGCGACTGGTATAAGGGTGGAGGATAGATTGGTAGGGGCAGAAAACTTTGGCCCCTGGAAGGAGACAATGACACTTTTGTTTGAGGAGTGAGGTATGGAACATTGCGGAGAGTCTTGTGCAACCTCCTACAGCTCATGTTCAATTTGTTTAAATGGCACCCAAAGGGAGCTTCTGATTTAATTTTCCTTTAATTAAATTGGAAGAGAAATTGTAATTTCATCTCATCACAACTTGTATTAGTTAACTAGGTCAGGAAGACTTAGTTAGCTTAGGAAATTCAAGTTGAGGGTCAGAGAGGAGGCATGCAGAGTTCTCCCATAATTTTAGGGGGTCCAGTTACAATTATTTGTGAGTTGTAATTAGTTAACTCAATTAATTGAGTTAAAATTAGTTTAACTAGTTCTAACTGAGAGATGAGCTAGTGAGAGGTCCAATGAATTAAATCTGATTTAATTCACAAGTAGTGAGATCAATCAGTTAACTAATAATTCGCTATAAATAGTTGTTGCATCTCAGTTCTAAGGAAGGCCCAGTTGAGTTTGACGTTAAAAGGAAGATAACTATCAGTTGCATATTTAGAAACTTGTACAGGTCATGTATAGAGTCATCAGGAAGCCTTGGATCAATTGCGCAATCAATTCTTGGGAATTTCATATTTAATAGGGTGACAATTCCTCCAGGAATGTGTGAGCAAGGCTGGTCATACAGAGGCTGAGAATTGGTTAAGTATTTGATTGATTTTTCCTAGATCAGAGTGAGACAGTCAGCAAAGTACAGAAGTTTCTCGATGAGAGAAAAGCATTGTATTGTTACATGGTCTTGACTTTATACAATATACAGATAGCGGGGTTTTGAGCAATTTCTTTCCCCAGATACATCTTGTGTTGTGCGATTGATTATTTATTTCTCTTACTTGTTATGTGATTGTGCGATCGTATTTGGTTTCCGCAAATTTGTAGAAGGATTTAGTATTTTGATTTAGCACATTACAAGATGAGTGAGTTCAACAAGAACGTAAAAGTGAAGAGAATCATTCTTAATGCCATCAGATACCACCTATTTCCTCATGTGATCGGGATGAGATTTACTTACAAGATGTGGGAGTCTCTTGTCACATTACACCAGAGTTCCAATGAGAACAGGAAAATGGTGTTGAGGCAAAAGCTAAGAAGCACCAAGATGACCAAGACCGATAGTGTGACCTCATACCTCATCAAGATCTCACAGGTGAAGGATAAGTTGGTTGTCGTGGGAGAGGTTATCAACAAAAGAACCAATTGGTTAAGATTGCATTGGATGGGTTCACTTAGAAATGGGATGTATTCATACATAGCATTGTGGCCAAAGAGCACTTTCCAGATTGGAGGAGGATGTGAGACGATTTCATCTAGGAGGAGATCAGGAGGAATGCTAAAGTGGACAACCAGAGTGGTGGGGCAGATGAGGAGAATGTCGCCCTTGCAACGAAGGGAAAGAATCATGGGTCCACGAGTGGGGCCAAGCAGCAGAAGGAGTAAGAGAAGTCCAAGAAGGACATGAGCAAAGTGAGATGCTTTGCTTGTGGGGAGATGGGTCAAGAAGGTAGGTAAGAAGAAGGATGTGGCAGCATCATTGGATGGGTTCACTTAGAAATGGGATAGATTCATACATGGCATTGTGGCCAGAGAGCACTTTCCAAATTGGAGGAGGATGTGAGACGATTTCATCTAGGAGGAGATCAGGAGGAATGCTAAGGTGGGCAACCAGAGTAGTGGGGCAGATGAGGAGGAGAATGTCGCCCTTGCAGTGAAGGGAAAGAATCATGGGTCCATGAGTGGGGCCAAGCAGCAGAAGGAGGAAGAGAAGTCCAAGAAGGACATGAGCAAAGTGAGATGCTTTGCTTGTGGGGAGATGGGTCAAGAAGGTAGGTAAGAAGAAGGATGTGGCAGCATCATTCGAGGTGGAGAAGTTCACCTCGACGTTTGACTCAAAGTTTGCATTGGTGGTGAATTTAGCCACTAGTGCTACATTCACAAGCGTTTGGTTCATAGACAGTGAAGTATCTTGCCACATGACCGAAGTGAGGGAGCACTTTACGACTCTTACAAAGGGAGTAGACTCTGAGGTGGTGCTTGGAGATGACACCAAGGTCAGAGCGGCAGGAGTGGGGATAGTAACATTTCAGAGGAAGTCATTACCTCCTCTGAAACTGATGGATGTTCTATGTGTATCGAGGCTGAGGAGGAACCTGATATCGATTTCCTGTATTGAGGACAGAGGATATGTCATGTCGTTCCGAGATGGACAAGTGTTGATGTATCCTAAGGGAGATAGCATGGCATCTGCTAGAGTGATTGGTGTTCGTGATGGGAGGCTCTATAGGTTCATGTTTCAGCCCTCGAGGACCATGAGGAGGTCACAGGAGGGTGATCATGTAGAGCAGCAAGCTCCTAGAGAGAGGAGCACACTACAGCTTTTAGGGTCCACAGGTACAGGTTCATAGAGATCAGGAAGATTACTAGCTTCTGGGATGACAAGTACACAAGCATCAGGATCTCTGAGTGCAAGTTCACAGAATGCAGGAACTCTGAGTACAGGACCACTACAGGCCACAGGGACATCTTCATCACGACCACAGGTGTCAGGTGATGGAGATGATGCTCCTAGACTTGTGCAGGAGACCTCTTCAGGGACGAGAAAGCTAGGAAAGCTTTATGGCTCCTTGAAGGAAGCACATGATTCAATGAGGGGGAGCATACCACCACTGACGTGGGGTGAAGATGCGGTGGCAATAGTGGGTGAAAGGATGGTGCCTAGGACTCATATCCACTTTAGAGATAAGGATGGTGTGGTGGGAAACAACTTCCTCGGTAAGAGGGAGTGTTGAGAAAGTGGTACCAAGAAAGTGTTTCCTACGTTTATCCTTTTGGCCTAGGACTACACTTAATATCCTTTTGTCTAAGTGACATTATGAGATTATTAATTTCAAGAGGGGCTAAAGTATTTTATGTGGAGTTGTACCATGTATTTTAAATTATTAAAGTCACATGTCTAAAAGTGACTTTATGGGTAAAATATAATGTTCACTTTATAATATTAAAGTGACTTATGCTTTATAAGTTACTTTATGGGAAAATGACATGACCATGGTGCAAAATAACATTAAAAGTACTAGGAAGTCTTTTTAAAAGAAGGGGACCACATGTATGAGGGGTCAAGTGGAGAATTGATCCTAGCCATTGATCTAATGGCTTGAGATTAAATCTCAGCCATTAGATCCTAGGGATAGGGTTCCAATCTTTTCTCAAGAGACAAAAGGAGGAAAAAGGAGCTCGTTCTTCACTTCACACGTGAGAGAGCAAGAGGAGAAGAGAAGGGGTGATAAAAGAGGCTGAGAAATTGCAAGGAATGAGGGAGAAGAAGACATAGCAAACACTGACATACTAGCTCGAGCTCCTACAGCTATTTGGCACAGGTCCCAAGAATTTCGGGCCAGCATCTCAAGTCAAAGTTTAGCAAACCAGGGCCGAATCTGACAGTGGAAGGAAGAGTTGGTTGCTAGGAGGTCTAATCAGCGAATTTCTGAGAGAGATACCTTTGCTCAGTTCAGACCGAAATTTTAGCACTCAGCCAGTGCAAATTTCGGGGCTCCTGTAGCTCAGAATTTGAGGTATCCTGGGCAGTGATTGAGGCCCAGATTTCAATGAGTTTTTCTCATGTATTTTATTCCAAAAGTGATGACTATGTCAGAGGTTACTTGCACTGTAAAGGTGTTAATTTCTGCACATATTCTATGCCATTTCAGTTTAGGGCACAATACTGAAGAAGATAGAACATACTAATAGATCGATAGAAGACAAGCCAAGACAGAGATAAGAAATGGTGGCGTTACGGCGATCAGCAGGATGCTTCAACCAGCAAAGTCTCCAATAGGTCATTCAGCCTAACGTGTCACACATAACCCAGAACAACCCAAACAAAGAACAGTCCATATATATATCACAGCTCCAACGCTATCCAGAGAGAGAGAATTCCTCCACACGAATGTGTATCAAATGAACTCTAAGTCTCTCCAATATATAGGAATCTTTGGGGGTGTGTGACACGTCCTTTAAGACATTTAAGTCTATATTTTATTCTAGGCCGACCTAGCACATAAGTGGAATAAATTCAAAGTATATGTTCTGCTCATCCAATCGAGATGATCTTTAGATCAATCTTACACCTCTCCGAAAGAGGAATCCAATAAAAATATTGCGATCGTCATCTGAGCAGCACAACTCGGAGTTTGGACCTAGTTGTCCAATTTTAACACTCCCTCTCAACTAGGGAGAACTCCGTCCACTAGTGCAATCCAAACATCGTGCGTCATCCCGCCGTAACTTGCTTTGCTAGCCTCTTTATTTCAGAACAGAAGTGGGTCAGTCACAAAGACATCATACCCGGCTGACAGATTCAGCCCAGAGGTCAAAACCTCTATCGGACTCACAAAGAGTCTCCAACCAACCTAAAGTTGGTTCATCTGACCCGAAGTCAAGCAGAGGTCGAAGACCTCACAAGACTTGATCCCAGATCAAGTGGTTGGACCATGCCATCCTAGATAGAGAGTACGACAATCTTTGATACGTCCATCAGTCTTTGCTACTAGTCTCTAGCTTTTCCCACCTCATTGGCCAAATGAGAGGTACTTCCCATGAGCCCTAAACTCAATGGGTAGGATGCATACAGGGCACAGATAATGAGAGGTGAACCAACTCAAACATCATAACGGTGGGGCAGAAGCACTACAAGGTTCGGCAAGCCTAGCCCCGTGAGTGCTTATAGCTCCGAGAAGCTATCCCCAAAGCCCCCCAGAGCTCCCAGAGCTCATCGTCCAACAGGACCCACATCATAGGGTCGTTCCACGATACCAAGATTCTCACGGAAGGTTGGAAACATGACCTTCCCCAAGGGCATTGTGAGAATATCCGCGACCTGCTCATCAGTTCCTACATGATCGAGCCTTACGGCGCCTCGCTGTACCATATCCCAGATAAAGTGGTACCAGCCATCAACATGCTTGGATCAATCGTGGAACCCGGGATTCTATGACAAATGAATCCCCCTCTGGTTATCACAAAGGATAACGATGGCATCTAGCACATGCTCGAACAACTCACAGAAGAGCTTTCGCAACCAAGTGACTTCACAATAGGCCATACATGTTACAATGTATTCGGCCTCAGCGGTGCTCAAGGCTACCAACTTTAGATTCCTCCCGAAGTAGATCTACATGTGAAGTATACTCCAGATGTGCTCTTGCGATCCACCACACTACCAGCCCAATTGGCATCATTATATCCATGGAGTGTCATACTCCTGGCAGTGTATCTCAGCCCATGGTCTATCGTGCCTCAGAGATATCTCAAGAGTTTCTTGGCACCAACCCAGTGAATGTTATGATCAACCATGTGTTGACTCAAAGTGTTCACTGCAAAACATACGTCCGGACGGGTGTTCATTAAGAACATCAGGGCCCCTACGAGTTGACGATGCTCGGTAGAGGGCCAGACTGACAGCACACTAACTCCAACTCAGGAGTTGAGTTCCATGAACTTACAGTCCATCATACCAGAAACTTCATTATGTATTTTCCTTGAGAAAGGAAAATCTCGCCCGGTCTCTGCTAGACCTTTAGGCCTAGACATTCGTCCTAGGTCCTTCATCTCAAACTCAGCAGCGAGCTCCCTCTTGCACTGATGAATGAGAGGGTCAGCACCTGTCAGGAAGAGGTCATCCACATACAGCACCAGAATGAGAGGATTTCCCTTGACAACCTTGAAGTAAGGGTTCGGATCAGCATTACTTCGAGTGAAGCCCAACTTCATCAAGTAGCTATCTATCCTCTTGTACCAATCTCAGGGTGCTTGTTTCAGCCCATAGAGGGCTTTCTTCAACCTGCAGACATGGGTGTCCCGATCCTGGACTTCCAACCGCAAAGGTTGCTCCACATATATCTCTTCCTTTATCACACCATGCAGAAAAATGCGGTCTTCACATCATCTGATGAAGACTCCATCCTTGCGTAGCAGCAAGGGCTATAATAGATCGAATGGTGGTATCTCAAGCCACAGGTGCAAATATGTCATCATAGTCTATACCTTCCTCACAGGCAACGAATCTTGCCTTGAACTTTTCAGTACTTCCAACATATCCATGCTTGATCTTGTAGAGCCATTTCGAGGTGACAACTGCTTTGTCCTATGGTCTTGGGACCACATCATTCTTCATAATGGACTCATACTCTTTGCGCATAGCATCCTTCCAGACTTGATGCTTTACGACTTCCTCAAAGGATCCAAAGTCAGTTTGTACAAAAGTACTCATGGCTGCTAGATACCCTTGGTATTTATATGGCTTCTTGGATTTCTTCCAGAATTTCCCCCTCTGAAGCCATATGTCTTTGAGCCATGAGGATCTTCTTTCGTTGAACAAAGTTATCCACTCAGGAGCATATACAGATATATCTCCCTCTTAATGTCGGCTTCTCTCTCGGGAGAAGACATCTATTTAAATGAGGGCATCCCAGACACCAACTTGAATAGGGACTTGATCTCCCACAGTCAAAGCCATCCAATCAGACTTTGCTGATCATGATTCAAGACTCCAACAACGTGGCTGAAAGTTGCAAAAAAAATTTCCCAGTTCACACTTCAAGTTGATACTGTCACAAGCTTACAGTTATTATGAATCTCGTAGACAAGGGTGTCTGTCTATGTCACTGTCATAATGACAGTGACATAGACTCACAGATTTAGCTCCTCAAAATGGCCGTTACAGAGATACCTTCTGAACTTGCATCACAGTTTTCTTCATCATTAACAGTAGTGAAGGTTTCAAGCTTACAGCAATTACCTGATGTTTTGTGGAGATCTGCTGTAGCTTCCTCAACCAGCCCTCTAAGACTTTCTTTACTGAGCTAAGGATCCAATCTGCCTTTTATTCTTCTCTTGAGGTGTTCATCTACAACATCTGTCATCTCATCCAGAACTGCTTTTATTTACAGATCTGCCCAAGACTGCAAATCTCAGTTCTGCGATTTTTCTCCTAGATTTCTCAGATCTAGGAACCGATCATACAGATGTTAAAACACAGAATTTAGCCTTCTTCATGTCAGTCCATGCAGATCCAACACAGTAATAAAGGTACTCCTGCTCATCAATGTTCCAGCCTCAATCATTCAACAAGATAAAACTGGACAAAGCACTTTCTAGGGTCACTGTCACTAGGTTGAGTTCAGCTATATGCTAATTCACAACCATTGTTACTGGTCAGCTGTGCCAGTATTACTTTACTGCTCCTGAATGTAGAGATCTTAAAGACTTTGCCAAGTACATCAAAACAATTCCTTTGATTTCACTTGGAATCCTGTCTATGTCATGTGCACAGATCTGGGAATTATGTGATTGGTCTGCATCCAACTTTGGCTTGAATCTGTGGCTGCCTCAAATCACACAGTCAAAAACTCATGTGATAACCACACGGCTTGCAGTTGTGGTATGGCTTGTGGCCTGCCACAACACTCATCCTACTGCCTTCAAACAAGATTCAACAAGTCTGCATTTGCAGAATAAGTGCAGCAAAGGACAAGTCTAGGAAGACCTGGGACTATGTTACGCCATGCATCATCTCTTCGTGCTTAAGATAAGGGACAAAATTCGTAACTTCCCCTTCTTCCACTATGCATAGCTTCTAAGAACCGAACATAATAACTATGAGACAGCGGCTCCAATTTGCAGCAAGAACACATTACCAAACAGGTCTTCTAGGCTTTCAGGCCTGCGGCATCCTCAACACCACGCTGTCCCTTTTCCAGCCTTAATCATTTCAGAGTAACCCAGAAACTGCCTCAAGGTGCTGGCTATGGCCTGCGGCCTAGCTCAGCAACTTGCTGTAGCCTTCAGAGAATATACGCTGCCAGTAGCCTTAAAAAAAATATACACTGCCTATAGCCTTCAATCCTGGATCAATTTCAAATACTTTTGTGGAACAGCTCTCCCTCTTCGTCAAATTTTCATTAATGTGAATATCAGGCTCATAGTAACTGTTGCCGCTGGTGACCATTTCATGGTCCAGGCCAATATCCTTTCTGGCTATTTGCACGAAGCCTCAATTCCTGGCCACACTGAAGTTCAGAGGGGTAACTCCTCATTTGAGGTAAACGACACTACACTCTATGACGTGCATCATTTGGAGGAAAAAAAAGAATTGCTCAGGACTAGGTAAATAATAGAATCAAGGTCATTAGTGAGACATCGGTCAATTTTCATGGTTCATATAAGATTTTGACATTTCTGTGCTGCCTTGAGATTGAGATGATAAAACCTATATTCTTCGACAATCCTCTCCGAGGCTCTGATGTTGTTTAAGAGTAATTCTTTGGTAATCCAGCTTGAGTGGGCTTTATTTATCCACGACGACGTTTCGTCCGATTCCTTTCTCAAGCTACCGTATGCTTTGCGAAGCTACTTGATCAAGACTTATCCGATCTATATAAACATGCGGATATATTAGAACTTTACGGATCTCACCGATACGACTGATCGAATATCTCAACCACTATAAGCTTTTATGGATCTATTCAGCTCAACCTGCGGAGTCGAGATAAGCGGTAGCCACTTATTGGATAGATATTCCGGCACTTATTGATTGAATCGCAACACCACGAATTTGGTTGGCGGCACTTTACTGGATCTATCAAGACGAGATCCTACTTGCGATTTGATGCCGCGTAATAACTTCTGAGCCCACAGTCAACATATTGAGCGACGAGGAGGTAGGTTACCAATCTTGCGATCCTTTTGATCGACGATTGACAGTGATTTTCAGCGATTTTCGTGCATAACACGCCATACAACGAACACGATCAAACAAATTGAACCTAGAGCCACAGCGGCACCAATCTTTCGATGATTCGGTGGGCGTTCAACTTCGATTAGATCACTACAGAATCGAATAATAAACATAAGTAAAAAATCTTATAGGGCTGCTAGGATGACTAAGATTCTGGTATTTGCTACAATAAATTAATTAAAAAAAAGTATTCTCGACCCGCGAAAAAAACGCCAATTTTGAGTTCTCTTATGGCTGATCAGGATGGCCAGCATTTCTGCGTGCAATGAGAAGTCTTTTGTATAAATGCTCATCCACATACAAATAACTGCTACCGCCGCCAATCTAAGTCCAGGGTTCGCTATTTCCTTCGCCATTCAGTAACGAAGCTCGAACTGGAAATATTTTACGAACGATCATGTTGTAATTCCGCAGCGGCGTCGTTTGTACTTTCCGTGGTTTGCACTGCTCCGCTGGTCGCAGGTTAAAAAACTGGTACGCGGGACCTTTTTTTTTGCGTCCTCGTTAAAAGCTTTCTCGCCGGTCTTGAAAAAGACTTCTTCACGCTGAAGGTTAGGGCATAAAACAGTCCTAAATGCACGCTCTCCTTTCTTGTGGTGGTATTACGGCAGCTTTATTTGCTTTTGGCGTTGTGGCGTTGTCTTCTCCCTAGCTCTGATACCATGTTAATTTCTGCTCATGTTCTATGCCATTTCAGATTAGGGCACAACACTGAAGAAGATAGAACATACTAATAGATCGATAGAAGACAAGCCAAGACAGAGATAAGAAATGGTGGCGTTACGGCGATCAGCAGGATGCTTCTACCAGCAAAGTCTCCAATAGGTCATTCTGCCAAGCGTGTCACACATAACCCCAGAACAACCCAAACAAAGAATACGCAGCTCCAACGCCATCAAGAGAGAGAGAATTCCTCCACACCAATGTGTGTCAAATGAACTTCAAGTCTCTCCAATATATAGGAATATTTGGGGGTGTGTGACACGTCCTTTAAGACATTTAAGTCAATATTTTATTCCAGGCCGACCCAGCACATAAGTGGAATAAATTCAAAGTACATGTTCTGCTCATCCGATCGAGATGATCTTTAGATCAATCTTACACCTCTCCGAAAGAGGAATCCAATAAAAAAATTGCGATCGTCATCTGAGCAGCACAACCCGGAGTTTGGACCTAGTTGTCCAATTTTAACAAAAGGAGGCAAAAATATCAGTCTAAGCCAATACTATGTGTAGGCTCAAAGTTCCAGGGAATCTGACCGTGACATCAGCAAGAGTAAAGGAGAGATAAGTCCTTCATTTCAGTTGTGTAATTATTTCCCTAAGATGCAATAAAGTCCTCCTTAGAAGACTGGTTTTCCCCAAGAGGCTGTGGGGTTTTTCCAGGGTCAATTTGACCAAAAATCACTGTGTCTAATATTGTTTGTGCTTGTTCTTTTATCTAGTGTGTTAGTTGTGCAAAAGAATATGGTAGAGTACCTTTAATGTTTTATGTAAATGCAATTATCAGTCTTGTTTTTCATGATGGGTTTGGGCATTAAACCATGCAAAACATAAAACTGGGTTGGGCTACAAACGAGACTCAAATTTCTACATTGTGTGATGTTTTTGCACAAATTAAAAGTTGTCTTGGATGGAAACTGTTCTTTTTCTTGTTCTTTTGTAGATATCTCTTCTTGGTCCACATAGATGGTATATTAGAAATTCTTATTTGTTTGTTCTGTTTTTTTCTTTGGCCAAGATTCGTCTATTCTTACATCAATACTTTCCACAACTTTGTGCAATCTTTTATTGTAGCATTTCTAAGCTTTACTTCTTGTTGAGTATCCAAGGAATATTCCCTAATCTACTCTAGAATCAAATTTGCCCAATTTATCATCATTTATCTTCATCTGACATTTGCTTCCAAATATTCCAAAATAATTAACTAAAGTTGGCCTACCTTTCCATAGCTCATATGGTGTCTTGTCGTTGTTAACTCGGAGTTGTGCTATGTTCATGATGTGAATTGTTGAAACAACTGCTTCTTTCCAAAGCTTATCTAGTAATTTGGCTTCTAGCAACATTGTTCTTATTGTTTCTTGCATTGATTTGTTCTTTCTTTCTATGACTCCATTCTCTTCTGGAGTTCTTGCGACTGAAGTTATCTCTTCATTCCACATTTCTCACAGAATTTATTAACGTCATTTGAGGTAAATTCACCTCCTTTGTCTTATCTTAAACATTTGATTCTAAGATCACTTTCATTTTCAACGAAGGCCTTGAATGACTTAAAGGTGCCTAGTGCTTCTAATTTTGCTTTAAGAAATGCAACCCATACCATTCTAGTAAAATCATGAATAAACAACATAAAGTACCTTTCATCTTGCAGTGTTGGTGTTCCTGTTGGTCCACATAGATCAGTGTGAACAAGCTATAGTTGTCTTGATGTCGAGCATTCTCTTGATTTGAAGCTCACTCTTGTCTATCTCCCAAGTTGGTAAGATTCATAGACGATGCTTATTGGTTTCCAGATTTTGGGTATATCTCTAGCTACTTTTGTTCTGTTGATTTTACTAAATTGTCGAAGCTCAAGTGTCCTAGCCAACCAACTCTCATTTGTGTGTCAAATGTAGCATTTTTCTCCTTGAATTTCATCAAAAATATATACATTGCCTTGAGTCTGTATCGCTCTTCCCACTGATCTTCGTGAATTAGCTTTCCTTATTTCACAATCTTTAGCATGAAGAATGAAATCATAACCTTGATTGCACATCTAGCTAACAATTAAAAGATTATGTTTGAGTCCTTCAACATACAAAATATGTTGTGCTTTAGCCCTACCTTTGTCAAGGCTTACAATACCTCTTCCAGCGATTTTTGCAGATCTATTGTCTCCAAAACTCACAGTTCCTCCTCCTCCTTTTAGAGTAATAATTTCATTTTGATCTCCAGTCATGTGTCTAGAACACCCACTATCAACGTACCACTAACCTTGATTGTTTCGAACTTACATAACTAATTCGCAA
Organism: Pinus albicaulis; assembly: GCA_034641835.2. Classification (NCBI taxonomy): domain Eukaryota; kingdom Viridiplantae; phylum Streptophyta; class Pinopsida; order Pinales; family Pinaceae; genus Pinus; species Pinus albicaulis. The sequence continues at coordinate 95,690,367 of CM076572.1, read as the reverse complement.
TTTTCTATTGGTGGTTCTTCCTGTTTTTCCTTCCAAACCCCTTCTCTTGATTTTGTAGGACAATCTCATGCTATATTTTCAAAGTCGTTACATCTATAACACTCTATACTATACTTGGATAATGGAGCAAATAAATTATGATTTTGTTATTTAAGCCATCAGTATCTCTGATTTTGTTGTATATAAGCTTATTCCTAGAGGTTTGATGAGAACCTCTTTCATAAATAATATAAACTTTATACTCTCTTGCTGGATGTCCAAAATTTTTGCATAAAAATTTGTGACCAAGAAAAATAGGTTGATACCTAGTTGTGTACGATTGCCTTAATCAAACAGTTCTTTTGGAGTTGCTCTGCTTTGGAGAAGATTATTGGTCCTTGTCCCTTATCATATTGTATACAGCATTGTGAATGGACTTCTTGAGAGCATTTAGTGTAGCTTTTTGGTGTAGTAGTGTTTCCAGACCCCTCCCAACTTATGTTCTTTCTCTAACTGAGATTGGAGATTTCAAGGCTTTTCTTCAACTTCCTTTCCAAGTGACTTGGGATTTGCATCTTCTTTGCATGAAGTCTCACCCATATAACCAAGATCAGTTTTGTCATATGTTGGTCATGACAGCTGCAAATAGCATTCAGGGTTTGACAGCTTTTCATGTTTTTTGAGCTTATAAGTAACCAATAATAAAAATAATAAAAATAATAAAAATAATATTAAACAAATGGAAATCCAAACCAACAAACGCAACCAACAAATAATAATAACTACAAATTTTACCTTTTTTAACTATATAATAAAATATTATTAATCCTAATCATTAAAACCATAAACAAACTTTAAAAACAACAAAACAAAATAAAAAATAAATCAGGGTTAAAATAAAATCTAACAAATGAAAACAAAAGTAAACACTAATAAAAATAATAATAATAACCAAATGAAAACATAAACCAACAAATGAGACCCCAAAATAAAAATTTAATAATAATAATATATATATATATATATATATATATATATATATATCGAAAAAACACAAAAACATGAGACAAAAAACCAAGGACGGAGACACTAATAAAAATAATAATAATAACCAAACGAAAACATAAACCAACAAATGAGACCCCAAAAAAAAATTTAATAATAATATATATATATATATATATATCGAAAAAACACAAAGACATGAGACAAAAAACCAAGGACGGAGGAAAAGGAACAATACTAGCAGTAGAGAGACAGAATCCAACAACTGTTGATTTTCCACCTGTCATCCCTATTCAACATATGAGACCGTTTCTCGATTTCAACGGCTTCCCTAAATTTGTTGTGATGGAAATGCTCAACCCTAGCGATGACCTTGGACTCCTCCAAAGTCTTCCCAACATGTTCAGCAAGAGTTGAGGACTAAGTCCTACAATGCCTTATATCGGCAGCATGCTCTTGAATTCTCTTATTTATAGAGCGACCGGTTTCTCCAATGTAGGGAATCCCATAGGAACGGGGGATCAAATAGACACCTTTCATGCTCTTGGGGTCCAACAGGTCCTTAACAGATCAGAGGGATAACCTACTGAAAAGAAAGGCAATAATGGATTCCTTCCCCCCAATACAAAGTGATCAACAAAAAGCATAAAAAGATTCAACATCATGTCCCCATGAGAGGCTTCTATTGTGAAATAAGACAAGACCATATGCTGATATAAAGCAAGAAAAAAGACTAACAAGGTAAACTAGCATATGAAATCAGCTAAAATGGAAGGGAAATCCACGAACTAAATCATATTACTTGTTGTCCTAAAACATGAAAAACAACAATACTGAAAAGGACAATGCAAAAATCAGCAAAGAATTACTACCCAACAATACTGAAAAATACAATGCAGAAACCAAAAAATACTTACAGCCCAAAAAACACAAAATTTACATTTTCCACTTTCTCTCTCTCAAGTCAAAAACTAGAGCCCCAAAGCTCTTATTTGGAAGTTTCTCAAAGTTTCCATGATCAATCAACATACTTGAATGACCAATGTAACCATCCAGCCAAGTGATCAATTAGAACAGGAAAGATCTGTGAAAATTTCAATCCAGAAATATACAGTTGCAGTGATAGATTTATTTCTCCTACTTATTACTCCCATAAGTTATATACATAACTCTATCAGTAAATTTCAAAATAAATACTACTGCAACATTTACGATTACATATGCAGAGAAAGGAACAGTAAGAAACATAAGCATAGGAAACAATCACATGTACACTCTTATTTTTGGACAATTGTCCCCAAAAAAACCCAATGTGGGAAAACCGGTGCAGCAGATGAGTGTTTATATATTATTCTTCAACAAATGATTCTTTACAAGGAATACACTGGCAGATACAATGAGAAAACACCTGAGACAAAAATCCTGGAACCTCCAGAAGATTTTCTGACACCCGAAAGACCCTCGGCCTCCCTCTGTGTCTCTCAGCGTGCTTCTCTGCACAATCCCTACGCTGGACCGCGTCACTCTACATGGGTACACTGCATTACAGCTCTGTACTGCCTTCTGTGGCCCTCTGCGTCCCTCTGTCCTCGTACTCAGTCACTGCTGACTCCCTCTTCTTCTTCTACCTCTGCAACTCTGCCCTGCAACTATCCCTCTTAAATCGAATTCTATTCCTTCAAAATCGATCTCCTTCGAGTTACTGAATGTGTGCCCAGCTTACTTTCCAAATGACCCTCAAGCCTTCTTTTATAATCTTCTCATTGATAAATCAACGGCCCAAATTAGCAGTCTAATCAATGGCTAAGGTTAAAACTTGACTTCATCTTCATTCTCTAGAAGATTCACACTCTGTCTTATTAATACCCATTAATTATTTAATTTCCGTAAGTTTAAACTTGGGGTCTCCATTAAAATAATTAATTATTTTAATAAGACATGAACCAAGTGGAATTTCCACAAATTGTTTTTGGGTTCTTTGGAATACTGATGTCCAAGCCTCCTCAAAAATTTTGAGACTTGGAACACTTTCTGATGCTACAAAAATCAACAAGATCAACATAGTCAACCCTCCATTGCAACCAACCATGAAGTCTCATAAACCAGAAAGATGCACTCATGTGTTTGCTGCTCAAGAAACTAATAGAGACAATAGGATGAAATTTGCAATATGGTACCTCAACAGTGATCAACAAGAAATTATAAGAACCCAGACTACTCAAATTTTCCTATTGAAACACCTACATCATCCTCTACTCAACTAGAACACGAATAACCTTTTTATCCAAACAATGACCATGCAAAGGATTTCGAAAAATAAAATCTAAATGCAAGATGAGTGGCAGATTGTGAGAAAGATCATCTCCCAGTTGATCTAAAGATTGGTCCTATTGTAATGGTATCTAATTGGACTGTTCTTGAACAATGGTCTCTTGCTGATCCATTTCTACATGGCTGATTTGTTGTTCTTCCTGTTGTATTTTATCATCATTAAAGCAATAATCGAAGGAAACCACTACTAAACTTAGCCCTTCAACTTCATCTTCATGGATCTCTGCTTATGACTCAAGTTCAACTACCACTTCATGATCATCCAAGCATGAGCCACTATGTTCATCTCTAGAAGCTTGATAAGATTCAAGGTTTCCATCATCATGTTCTTAAGATTCAAGGTTTCCGTCATCATGTTCTTCTGTAGTGGCAAGAAGTTCTTGGAATCTTTGGGCGGCCTCAAAAAATTCTTGTACTCTTTGGGTAGCCAAGAAAGCTTTCCCTAAATTTTTTGGTTTCAAAGTCCAAAAGAGGTTCAAAACATTGGATCAAAATCAAAAGCATAATCCACAATAATGTCACTTGGTTGGAATGCATATAAAAATTTCCGAATGTTACTTATGCAGAAATCTACTGTTAGATTTGGTTATGCTTCTCCTACTTCATTAAGTTATTAATGTTGAAACTTCAGATTAACATCAAAGCAAACACATAACAGACTTTCACCGATTCAAATCTAAAACAAAAAAGTAAATGCACATACAGACAAAGTGACACAAGGATTTTATGGACAATAGGCCCCGGAAAAAACCCAATGCGAGAAAACCTGTCTTCTGGCTGATGGATGGTTTTATTATTAAGAGTTTTTGAATATAGCAAATCTGGGTTCCAGATCTGGAAAATCCGACAGAGAAAATATAGATTTGCAGCTACCTGCTATTCTGAAGCCAAAACATTGACTGATCCACACCCTCAAACAGGATTTACAGGACTCAGCCAGATCTTGGCCTTAGAAACCCCAACGCTGCCCCTGAAGCCCCTGCGTCCCTCTGCACTGGCCTGGAGAGGGCTACGTAACCCCAGAATGGGTGACGCAAACCCTACGTTGCCCTTGAGGGACTCTATGTAACCCCAGAGGGTCTCCTGCTGCAGCGTCTCCTGCTGCCCAACGCTGCCCCGGGAGAGACTGTGTAGCACCTGCGTAGCTGAAGCTGCGCAGCTGCTGCTGCTCTTGCTTCTCTGCGCTGCCTCTAGAAGCGGCTCTCTGCCTCTTGTTGATTCTAGGCATTGGGATCAACCATCCCCTTTGCCTAAACTCCCCTCTCTACAACTGAAACACTTCTGAGAATTCTTAGCAAACCCTACCCTAGAATCTCAACTTAGCTTCAGTGCTCTACCTCTGTGTGTCTTCTCCAAATGACCCCAAGTCTTTCCTTTATACTGTTCTCATTGGGAAACCAACGGCCATGATCAGATCTTGAATCAATGGCTAAGATTAAAAGAAAGCTTGATCCGTGTGACTTAAGACATTTCATCACATGTTTTAATTAATTACCTTTAATAATTTAATTTTCCTAAGTTAGACTTAGGGTCCATAATTAAAATTATTAATTAATTAATTATCTCCCAAACAGGATGAAATTTCCCAAACCCCCTTCTGGGTATTGGAGATCTCATGTACTCTAGTCCCTCAACAAATTTTGGGAGCTAGACCACATCCGATGCTACCCCATCACACAAGAAAACTCAACACCCCCTCTTAGTGTGGAATGTGCTCTAGTACAAACTTTGCTTCATCCTAAAGCTCTGCACTGATCTCTAGTGTGGGTCTCTGCACTAATGTTGGACCTGCTGCCGTTCATCATTGTGTTGCTGCTCCCATTCTGTATTGCTACCCATGACGCTGCCACAGTCACTGCTACATCTATATTGTAGCTCCATCTCAATCTGTTGCATCCATGCTATCATTTGTTGCACTGCATCTTCAGTTGCAGAGAGGAACAACTGAATCTCCTGCCCAATTTTTGACAGACAAGTCAGTTGGGTTGCATCCTCATCACTAAAGCTCCATCGGCTGCTGATCTGAGCTATCATCTGGAGAATGATGCACAGCTACAGCTCTGCACTGCTAAAGTCACATCATCCCCATGTGTTGGAATCTCTCACACTGTTGTTGCACTGCGATGTCCTCCTGAAGCCTTCTACGCTGCTGCAACTCTACTTTGCGTTGTTGTTGCTGCTTCTGCACTGCGCTGCTCTTTCCAGCCTTCAGATCTGCCTTGCTTTATCCATGATCTTTGCACCCATTGCTCCACTTGTCCCGCTACTCTCTTGAGGCTCCCGTAGCTCGAATGTGATCCAAGAGATGAGCTACTCAAGGATCTCGCCCTCATTCTATAGCTGCTTTATAGATCCATGTCGCCCCACTTTCATGGTTCATGAGCGCTCATGGCTGCATCGTCTTCTGACCCATCATCCACCAAAGCAGCCTTGGAAGAAGAAGCTTCCTTGTCCTTTTTCTTCTGAGGACAATTGCTGGCGAAATGTCCTAGTTCGCCACACTGGAAGCATTTGATCTTTGATAGATCTCGCTTCTTCTTCCCTTACTGCCTCTTTGATTCCATGGTTGCATCCTCTTCATCTTCATCTTCACCTTACTCGATCTCGTGCTGTACTGCTTCTTGGTGAATCTGCGGAGTTCTTCTTGACACATGATTGCCCACAAGTTATCCCAGTCGAGAAGGTCTGCTCTGCCTAAGATACTTTGGACGAAGGTTTCCCACTCATCTGTGACCGCATTGAGAGCAGTGCTGACCATCACATCATCCTCCACCTTGGAAGTTTGCACCCATGTCAGTCAATTGGTCTCTAATCGATTGTAATCTGAAGAGAAAATGTTCCATGTCTTCCCCCTTGGTCATCATGAATGACCACATCTGAGTCTCCAGAAGCATCTTACTCAAGATGCTTCTGGACAAACTTCCCCTCATATAGGGTTGTTAAGGCCTTCCACATCTCACTAGTTGTTTTCTTCTCAGCTATATGTGGAACAACATGGTCCTTAACTCCATCCATTATTAGTCGCTTGGCATGAGGGGCAGCTTCATTGTGCTTCTTCAGGCAATATGCATCGGTCGGTGTGGCCAAGACTCATTCTGCATGGTCTTAGACAATATGCCTTAAGGACTATCAGGATCCTAGCCTTCCAAACTGCAAAGTTGGATAGGCCATCTAATATATCTTGATCACGCAGTCTATGAGGTGCCATCTGCTCAGAAATTTGTCGGAGCTCCTCTTCTCTGTGCTAGAGATCTGGATCTAAGGTCCTTGGCGAAACAGGCACCTTCGGCTCCCTCTGACAACTGATTTCCCTTCTTGGAAATCTACCAAATCAAACAATGATTCAGCTCTCTTTGATCCTCTGATCAATCTGCAAGTTTCTTTGGCTAGAAACCCTCTGAGAAGTTGATCTCCTCCCGCTCTTTGTCACTATTGCTTAGGCTAAAATTCTGAAAACTTCAGAAATTTAACCCCACCAGCACCTTTTGAAGTTTTGCAGCTCTGCTTCAGGCACTTATGGATCAGACAGCTTCAGACCTGTGTCACTCTGGTTGGCTTCAGACAATCTCAGCACTGCCTCTGCGCAATAAGTACGTGGGCCTGCGTGGAGACAGCGTAAGACTGTGTCACCCTACCCTCTGCGTGATTTTGCTCCCTCTGAAACTGCATTGTCCCTTCAGATCTAGCCTTTTGCTACTATTTTTCTTCCTCCTGCTTTCTGCAGCAAGATCCTTCAGTCTTCTACTGGTGACCCTGCTAGATCTGTAATCACTCTGATACCATGTGAAAAATTCTGAATGTTACTTTTGCAGAAATCCAATGTTAGATCTGGTTATGCTTCTCCTACTTAATTAAGTTATCAATGTTGAAACTTCAGATTAACATCGAAGCAAACACATAACAGACTTTCACCAATTCAGATCTAAAACAGAAAAGTACATGCACACATAGACAAAGTGACACAAGGATTTTCTAGACAATAGTCCCCGGAAAAACCCAATGCGGGAAAACCGGTCTTTTGGCTGCTGGAGGGTTTTATTATTAAGAGTTTTTTGAATACAGCAAATCTGGGTTCCGAATCTGGAAAACCCGACAGAGAAAATATAGAAATGTAGCTAACATGTTGTTCTGAAGCCAAAATATTGACTGATCCACACCCTCAAACGGGATTTACAGGACTCAACCAGATCTTGGCCCTAGAAACCCCAGCGCTGCCCCTGAAGCCCCTGCGTCAGCCTCTGCATCCCTCTGCGCTGGCCTGGAGAGGGCTGCATAACCCCATAATGGGTGATGCAGACCCTACGCTACCCTTGAGGGACTCTGCGTAACCCCAGAGGGTCTCCTACTGCCCAACGCTACCCTGGGAGAGACTGCGTAGCACCTAGGTAGCTGAAGTTGCCCCTGCACTGCGCAGTTGCTGCCCTCTCTGTTGCTGCTGCTCTTGCTTCTCTGCACTGCCTCTGGAAGCTGCTCTCTGCCTCTTGCTGATTCTAGGCACTGGGATCAGACCATCCCCTTTGCCTTCTGAGAATTCTTAGCAAACCCTGCCCCAGAATCTCAACTTCGCTTCAATGCTCTGCCTCTGTGTGTCTTCTCCAGATGACCCCAAGCCTTTCCTTTATACTTTTCTCGTAGGGAAACTAACAGCCATGATCAGATCTTGAATCAATGGCTAAGATTAAAAGAAAGCTTGATCTGTGTGACTTAAGACAATTTCATCACATGTTTTAATTAATTACCTTTAATAATTTAATTTTCCTAAGTTAGACTTGGGGTCCATAATTAAAATTATTAATTAATTAATTATCTCCCAAACCAGATGAAATTTCCCAAATCCCTTTTTGAGTATTGGAGATCTCATGTACTCTAGTCCCTCCACAAATTTTGGGAGCTAGAGCACATCCGATGCTACCCCCATCACACAAGAAAACTCAACAATGCATGGGGAATCTCATGATATGTATTGACAAATATGACATGAAACTCGGGAAGAGTTACATTTTCCTCTTCTTAATGTGACAAAACTCACAAAGTTTATCCTGCACCCACTATAGGTATTCAACATCCATGATCAATCACGATTTTTTTTCTGCAAGGGAGTTGGCAATGGATGTCGTTAGGTGGTGATCCACTATCATGTTTTCAAAGAGATTTTTGGGTTCATTAAGGCCCAAAACAACACCTTGTGTATGGTAAAATTGCAAGTATTTCCTCTTGTCAACCAGTATTATTCGACCCAATGACCCTACCTGCAATCAAGTCACTAGATGAGTAAAATAAAATATAGCAATTTAATCAAAAACTCATTGATGTCATTAGAATAACCAAGGATTGACGATCATCCCCAGTAACGTCACCAATTTGTTAGCACAGAAATTTACACCTTTGGAAGGTGAAAAACTTGGTAGATCTGTAATGGAAAATCTTACTGCAACATCTAGAATTATTGACCCTTTAGCGTCATATGCAAATTCTTCTCTCCATTCAGGTTGGTGCTTGCCAACCACAAGAGATGTCCCTAGCCTTGCATGTAACGTCTTCCCTATAGATCTGCAAAACAAACACACCAAACAAGCATGCAATAGTTTCCTTTGACCAAAAACTTAGTGGCCAAAGAGATTGTAAAATAATATGTTGATAAAATGGTGGAATTGTCTTCAACATTAGCTTCAAATGGCGAAATAAAACATAAGGAAAGCAATTCTAATGGCAAATTTGCTACCAAAAAAAGGCCTAAGAACTTCTAAAATATTGCCAATGGGCGTTGTTAGGTGATGATCCACTATCGTGTTTTGGAAGATATTTTTAGGTTTTGTAAGGTCCAAAACAACACCTTGTGTATGGTCGAATCGCAAGTATTTTCTCGTCAACCAGTGTGATTCAACCCTATGACCCTACTGGGAATGAAGTCATCAAGTGAGTAAATAAAAATATAGCAATTTAAAGAAAAATTCATCGATGTCATTAGAATAACTAAGGATTGACGACAACCCTGGCAACAACTCCAAAAATGTTAGCACAAAAAATTACCACTTTGGAAGGTGAAAAACTTGATAGATTTGTCATGGATTCGCAAAGCAAAATCTAGAATTATTTGGCCTTTAGCATCACATGCAAACTCTTCTTTCTGTTCAGGTTGGTGCTTGCCAACCACAGAGGGGGTCCATAGCCTCACATGTAATGTTTTCCCTGTAGATTTGCAAAACAAACACACAAAACAAGCATGCAATAGTATCCTTCGACCTGCAACTTAGTGGCCAAAGAGGTTGTAAAATAATTTGTGTATAAAGTGGTGGAATTATCTTCAACATTAGCTTCAAATGGCAAAAAAAAATATAAGAAAGGAAGCACTTCTAATGGCATATTTGTTATCAAAAAAAGGCTTTAGAACTTCTAAGATATTGCACAAGAAATCATTAAAATGTCGACAAACTTGGAGGGCCAAACCAGAGAAAAACCAAGCTTTATTCTGCAAAATCCACAAGCTAGTTGCGCTAAGAAGACAGTTACAGAACCAATACAATGATATTCCTGCACAAGAAAGTAGAAGCTAGAAGAGAGAAATAGAGATATCAAGAGAAAGAGAGTAATATGTTGTTGGTGAAGAAGATCCCCTCCCTGAGTCAATAGCCAACACCTATATTTAATGATCTTTCATCCTATGCGTATTAGGAAAGAGAGAGTTCGAACTCCTCATGCAAGAGTAAAGAATTCATGAGTGAACTGGCTATCCAGCTGCAGCTGCTTTTAGTCCAAGTGAGTGTGGATCATGGACTCCCAAAGAAGAGTATTGTATCAAGAGCTCTGAGTTAAAACTAGGGAGTGGTTGATTCAACACAAGGTGGAATATCCTAAAGTATCAATGTCCATTAGCTCAATAGAGCGTCTATCCCAATCAAGTAGCAAAGAAATAGAGAAAGTGACCATGTGCATAGGTGATGTGGGGATTGGGTGAAGAGAAGTGAGGAAGTGTTAATACTTTTATACCAGATCTAATTTGTAATATCCCCAAAGGGAAATAACCAGTAATACACAGTAATATGCCAGACAGATATATAAAACGAAATGCTGGAACCAGATAATGGAACAAGTACACATAGAATGCCAGAACACTAAGCCATTTTATTAATCTGAGAACACATAGAAAGGAGTACAAGATAATCAGAATGAGTGCACCTATCCTTGCCCTAGGCAAGTGGAGACCCTCTCAGAACAAATGATGGCTGCAAATAAGGACAGCGTCTAATTTGGCAGGCTGATGAAAAAGCTATGTGGAATGCCACTTTGGAACTATAAAAGTGGAAACTAGAAAAGATGGTGATCTCAAAGTTCCAGTGAGACAACGAGAAAATGTGAAAGCTGAAGCCCTCACAAGTGGCAAACCCATCTCTGCTAGTGGCAGTATGGAGAAGGTAGATAAACGTGGCCACAAAGTCCTCAGGATGAGATGACCACTTCCTCGGTGGGCTCTTGTGTGGTCACACCCTCACACCAAGACCTGCAACCAATGGCGGCGTCCTCCCTGACTGGATCTGCGTCCTCTCTGCCCAGATCTGCTGGATCTGAGTCCTCCCTCTCCAGATCTGCGTCCTATCTCTCCAGATCTGCGTCCTCCAAGGCTGGATCTGCTGGATCTGCGTCCTATCTCTCCTGATCTGCGTCCTCCCAGGCTAGATCTGCTGCTATCTCTCCAGATCTGCGTCCTATCTCTCCAGATCTGCGTCCTCCAAGGCTAGATCTGCTGCTATCTCTCCAGATCTGCGTCCTCCAAGGCTAGATCTACTGCTATCTCTCCAGATCTGCGTCCTCTCACTGATCCGAAATTTGGATGCGTCCTCACTATTGGATCGAGTCCCTCCTGCTTTGGATGCGTCCACAGATCGTCCTATCCTCCTGGATCTGCAGCGATCTCAAGAGAGGTACCTAGCCTCAATCTCCACGAGAAGCTCTAATCCCTCCACTTGGCGAAAGGATGATGCTCGGAAATAACCTTACCAGGGCAGGCACTCGAAGTCCCCAGAGGCTAAGGGTGAGATCTCCGACCGGAGACACTCGGTTGCACTAAACAGTGCTGCAGACCGACTAAACAACTGGCGTGCTGAAGCAGACAGAAGTCTAGCTCTCAATATCAATATCAAATCATGCATGCCAAAATGAGGTGAGAACCCCACCTTTTATAGTGCTAAACTCCCTCCAAAACCTTGACTGCGTCCTTCACTCTCCTTAGCCTGCGCAGTTAACCTTGGGTCAGCCTGATGCCTCCCCCTCATACTCATGTGGACCCCCAAGGCCCCCTCTCTAAGTTATAACGTCAATCAACTAGGAAAAACACTTTATTTTATAAAGTGAGGTGACTAAAGTGAGGTAACCCCTCTTATTTCTCACTTTATTTATTATTTCTAGCTAAAGCGGCAAAAATTAAACAAAAATGAAATATTCCAATTAGCAAAGCTAATTGGGAATATTACAGTCTCCCCCGGCAAAACGTTGCTTGTCCTCAAGCAACTGAAGTGATGGATGCTGTTAGATCCTCTCATCCTCCCAAGTGGCATCCTCATCCGGCAAATTCTTCCATCCAAGAATTCTCTGATCTTCCTGCTCCGCAGTTGCCTCTCCCTAGTGTCGATAATAGCCTCCGGCTGTAACAACAGATGCCCCTCATCATCTGTAGGCGGTAGCTCCTCGGTGACCCTCACATGCTGGCCCAGTGCCTTTTTTAGGCATGATACATGAAAGATGTTATGAATCCGGCTGCCTTGGGGCAGCTCCAACTCATACGCAACCTGCCCGATCCTGCGTATCACCCTGTATGGCCCATAAAAACGAGGCTTTAGCTTCTCCGCCCCCTTCTGCTTGAGCGAAGACTGTCGGTATGGCTGTAGCCGTAGGTAGACCAGGTCCCCCACCTCAAAGTGTCTCTCCACCCGACCCTTATCAGCATACAACTTCTGCTGATTCTGTGCTGTGGCTATGTTGTCCTTGAGAGCTCGGAGGATGTCTTGGCTCTCTTGGATCCATAACTTGGCTCGCGGAGCCCTGCTAACACCGAACATCATGTCCACAAAAGATAAGGAATGATAGCCATATAAAGCATAGAAAGGTGTCATACCGATGGACATATGGTGCGTTGTGTTGTAGCAGTACTCGCCCAAATGTAGCCATTTCAGCCATGCTCTCTGCTGCCCACTGACGTAGTTACGCAAGTAGCCCTCCAGCCACTTGTTAACTATCTCCGTCTGCCCATCCGTCTGGGGATGATAACTAGTGCTCGGTGTCAATTCTGTCCCCACTAGTCGGAAGAGCTCCTGCCAGAATCCGCCCATAAAACGGCTGTCCCTGTCGCTGACAATGGTCTTGGGTAGACCATGCAACCTGAAAACCTCCCTGAAAAACAACTTTGCCACCTGTGCCGCTGTGTGATGTGTTGAAATGGCGAAAAAGTGAGCATACTTCGTCAGCCTGTCAACCACTACGAAGATGCAGTCCTTGCCCTGCACTGTGGGCAACCCTGTGATGAAGTCCATCGAAATGCTCTCCCACTTCCCCTCCGGAATGGGAAGAGGCTGCAACAACCCCACAGGATGACTCATCTCTCCCTTGTTTCGCTGGCAAACCTCGCACTCCCTGACATGCTGGAGTACGTCCTCCTTGAGGCCCTTCCATACAAATCTCTCCCGGATGGCCCTGTATGTCTTGGTGAACCCCTGATGGCCCGCCAATGGTGAATCATGTGAAGCCTGGAGTATCTTCTTCTTGAGCTGAGATCCCTCAGTCAAGAAGATCCTGTCCCTGTAATAGATGACCTCATCGGCCACCCTGTATCTGCTATCCGCTACCTGCCCATCCAGAACCTCGCATGCAAATCTATCTTTGGAGTACTCAACCAGTAGTCGAGCCTTCCAGTCAGCGTCCAGGCTCATGAGTGATAACGTGGCTGGTCTACGAGAAAGGGCATCAGCTACCACGTTATTCTTGCCCTTGACATACTCTATGTCAAAGTCGTAAGCCTGGATCTTGCTGATCCATTTCTGCTGTCTCTCCTGCAACTGCTTCTGCTCCAGAAAGTACCTCAGGTTGTTATGATCTGTCCTCACCCTGAATCTACCCCCTACCAGGTACTGCCGGAATTTGGCCAATGCATGCATGATGGCCAGCATCTCCTTGTCGTATATGGGATATAGCCTCTCGTGTGGAAGGAGCTTCCGGCTCTCGAAAGCAATCGGATGACCGTCCTGCATCAAAACTGCACCAATCCCCTCTCCTGATGCATCGCACTCTAGGACAAAGGGCTGCGTAAAATCTGGTAGTGCTAATACGGGACAACTGCTCATCACCTCCTTGAGCTTGTCAAAAGCTCGCTGTGCTGTGTCCGACCAACTGAATGCCCCCTTCCTTGTCAGATCCGTGAGGGGTGCAGCAAGCTGAGAGAAGCCCTTGACGAACTTCCTATAGTAGGTGCAGATACCAATAAATCCCCGAAGCTCCGTCACATTCCGTGGCTCTGGCCAGTCCCGGATAGCCTTGATCTTCTCCTCGTGGACTCTCACCCCGTCCACTCCTATAATGTGTCCCAGATACAGCATCTCCGTCAACCCAAACTCACACTTGGAGAGCTTGGCATAGAACTGTTGCTCCTCCAAAATGTGCAAGACTGTCTCAATATGCTGGAGATGCTCCTCCCAGGTCCTGCTGTATATAAGGATGTCATCAAAGAAAACCAGCACAAACTTTCTCAGATGATCCCTGAAAATGTGATTCATACAAGACTGGAAAGTAGCAGGTGCATTGGTCAACCCAAATGGCATGACCAGAAACTCAAAGTGCCCATAATGACACCTGAAAGCAGTCTTGGGAATATCCTGTTCCCTCATGCGTATCTGATGGTATCCGGATCTCAAATCAATCTTTGAGAAGAACCGTGCTCCTCTCAACTCATCCATCGGCTCGTCGATCCTGGGAATGGGGTACCTGTTCTTCAGGGTCTTCTTGTTCAGAGCCCTATAGTCAATGCACATGCGTAATGTGCCGTCCTTCTTCTTCACCAGCACTACTGAAGAAGCAAAAGGGCTAGTGCTAGGCCGAATGTGACCAAGGGCCAGCAACTCCTGAATGGCTCGCTCTATCTCATCCCAATAGGCCTTGGGATGCCTATACGGTGTGGTAATCACAGCCTGTATCCCCTGCTCAAGCTCGATCGTGTGCTCAAACCCCCGATCCGGTGGCTGTCCTGGCGGAATGTCCCCAAAAACTACTGCATATCTGTCGAGAATAGCTTGTAGATCAGGGTGCACCGTCCGCCCTGTATCTACTGCCTCCGAAGCCCGCAACTCTACTGCCCACTCTATATCTCCCTTGCGGAAAGTCGCCTCCATGCTGTGTGCCGATACTGTCTGGGGTGGATATGTGTTCTGCCCTCGTATCTTCTCATGCTTTCCCGTCTTGGGATCATCCCACTCCATCTCTAGGGCCTTCCAATCCGTCGTGACCTTCCCCAGAGTAATAAGCCACTGAACTCCCAATATCACATTGGTGTCCGGGATGTCCACCACAAAGAAGTGATCGGTCAATGTATAAGTGCCCATCGTCACTGATAGTTCTGGTACATATCGAGCACATGCCATGGTCTGGTCTCCTGGTACCAAAACAGAAAACCCATCAAAGCCCTCCGTCGGTATGCCTCTCCGCTCAACCATCTGGGCATCAATGAAGTTGTGGGTGGCCCCACTATCGACTAAGACTGAAACCCGCTGTCCGCGCACTGTCCCCCGTACGCGCAGAGTCAAATACTTGAGGACTCCTCGCAATGCTGCTAGAGCTCCCCCAGTAGGTGCAAATGATGCCCCACCTGTCGCGGGTGGTGGAGGTGGTAAGGTACTCTGTGCTGCATAACAACCTCCTGCCTCCTCATCATCCTCCTCATCCTCTTCTCCGCTGCTCTCGGAGAAGACCTCTATGAAATGTGCCTTCCCTGCCGCACATTTGTGTCCCGGTGCCCATGGCTCCTGGCAAGTGAAGCATAATCGCTTCCGCCTCAGCTCTCTCCTGGCCTCATCATCAATCTGCCCTCGTCCTGGATTCGCCTTGGGAGGCGGAGCCCTCGTGTCCTTACCCTTAGGCTGGAAAGCCTGTCTCTGGGGATAAGGTGGCCGAGTCCTGGGCAAGACATCCTGTAAGTCTCGAGCCCTACTGATAGCATCCTGCAGTGTAGCCGGTTTGTTCGACCGGACAAGGCCACGAAGTGGCTCTGACAGCCCCTCCACGAACATATAGACCATCCGAGCTGTCGATAAGTCAGGTACCATCACTGAAACCCTCAAGAAATCCGAGATGTATGCTTCTGCACTCCCAGTCTGTTTGAGCTTGGTCGGCTCAACAAAATGCTGCTCCGGATCCCTCCTGTCAAAACGCTCTACCACTCTCCTGGTAAACTTGGCATATGTCGTCACTGTGGAATGCCCAAGTGTCGCCAATCCATGAAACCACCAATCCTGAGCCTCACCCTCTAAATGCAATGTAGCCATCTTAATGGCCTCCATCTCCGACATCTGATTAAGCTGTTGAGCTTGGTCAGCTCAACAAAATGTTGCTTCGGATCCCTCCTGTCAAAACGCTCTACCACCCTCCTGGTAAACTCGGCGTATGTCGTCACTGTGGAATGCCCGAGTGTCGCCATCCCATGAAACCACCAGTCCTGAGCCTCACCCTCTAAATGCAATGTAGCCATCTTAATGGCCTCCGTCTCCGACATCTGGTTAAGCTGAAAATAGATATCCAGCTTCTCCACCTAGGACTTTGCCGAGTTCTTTGATGAACCATCAAACATAGGCAAATGGAATCTACTAGCCGCACGGTGGTCATCACGGTGGTATCCGTGCCCCTTGTGCTGGTGCTGATCATGGGGTTTGATGCCGTACTGAAACTGGAGATAGCGCTCGAAGGGGAGAGTATCCATGAATGCCTGTCCTAAGGCCTGCCACTCTGCAAAAACGGCTGCCCATCGAGCTGGACTCAACTCTCTCGGTGCTGTCGACCCCTCGTCCTCTACCAGGAAGGTAGGCATGGTAGGACGTGTGGGTGTTGGATTATCCCTCTGTGCACCTCCCCGCACTCCTGTCCCTGTGTCTTCTGGCAAGAATGTGGGCATAGTGGATCGCTGAGCCGTCACAATGGGGATAGCATCGTGCACTGGTACGTGGCGAGACACACCCGATCCCTCACCGATCTGAAGAACTCTAGGGAGTTCTCTCTGACTGATCTCCATGGCCAAGAGCCTCTGTGACGTCTCCTGCATCCTCTGTGACGTTTCCTGCATGTGACGGATGACCGCCTCTTTAAACCTCACATCATCATCTGCCATTGGGTTACGCTGCTCTGAGCCCTTCTCAGGCTGCTCTGCCTCTGAATCTGTCTCAGGTGGCTCCTGATCAGAATCACTTCCCCCGAAAGGAAACTTCCCCCTACTCTCAGCTTCTCTGCGTTCCTTCCAATAGATGTAGGGATTATCCCCGGGCGTCATAGACTGCTAGCACCACAGGCTGAGCCAGATCTATGCTCTGATACCACTGTAATATCCCCAAAGGGAAATAACCAGTAATACGCAGAAATATGCCAGACAGATATATAAAACAAAATGCTGGAACCAGATAATGGAACAAGTACCATCAAAATGCCGAGAACACTAAGCCATTTTATTAATGCGAGAACACATAGATAGGGTACGAGATAATCGAGAATGAGTGCATATCCTTGCCCTAGAGCGAGTGGAGACCCTCTCGGAGCAAATGATGGTACCAAATAAGGGCAGCGTCCTAGGCAGGCGGGCGGCCCACCCAATGAAGAGCTGTTCTTTGGAATGCTTTGGGCTAAGGTGGAAACTAGAAAGATGGCTGATCTCAATCCTCCAGACAAACCTCAGAAAATGTGAAACTGATGCTCCACCACCAGTCAAGCCCTCACAAGTGAAAACGCTGTCTCTGCTAGTGACGGCGCAGAAGACAGATGAAACGCTGGCCACAAGTCCTCCGGATGAGATGACCAACTCCTCAGGGCTGGAAACAGAAAAGCATTGTCAACCCTCACACATGGAGCCACCTTTCAGATCGGCCAGATCGGCGTCCTCCACGGCGGATGCGTCCTCTGCGCGGTCTGGATGCGAGTCCTCCCTCTCCGGATGCGTCCCTGTCTCTCCGGACTCTGCGTCCTCCAAAGCTAGATCTGCTAGATCTGAGTCCTCCCTATCCAGATCTGCTGCTATCTCTCCAGATCTGCGTCCTCCAAGGCTGGATCTGCTGCTATCTCTCCAGATCTGCGTCCTCCAAGGCTGGATCTGCTGCTATCTCTCCAGATCTGCGTCCCCCAAGGCTAGATCTACTACTATCCCTCCAGATCTGCGTCCTCTCTGCCTTGGTCAACTGGATCTGCGTCCTCACTATTCAGATCTGAGTCCCTCCTGCTGGATCTGCGTCCTACCTCTCTGGATCAGCGTCCTATCTCCTGGATCTGCGCAGTCTCAAGAAGGGGGTACCTCCTCTCCGAATCTCCACCAGAAAACTGCTGCTAATTACCACTGAAACTGAAGGATGATGCTCAGAAAATAACCTTACCAGGGCAGGCACTCGAAGTCCCCCGAGGCTAAGGGTGAAACCAGAAATAACCTTACCAGGGCAGGCACTCGAAGTCCCCCGAGGCTAAGGGTGAGATCTCCGACCGGAGACACTCGGTTGCACTAAACAGTGCTGCAGACCGACTAAACAACCGGCGTGCTGAAGCAGACAGAAGTCTAGCTCTCAATATCAATATCAAATCATGCATGCCAAAATGAGGTGAGAACCCCACCTTTTATAGTGCTAAACTCCCTCCAAAACCTTGACTGCGTCCTTCACTCTCCTTGGCCTGCGCAGTTAACCTTGGGTTAGCGTGAGGCCTCCCCTCATACTCATGTGGACCCCCAAGGCCCCCTCTCTAAGTTATAACGTCAATCAACTAGGAAAAACACTTTATTTTATAAAGTGAGGTGACTAAAGTGAGGTAACCCCTCTTATTTCTCACTTTATTTATTATTTCTAGCTAAAGCGGCAAAATTAAACAAAAATGAAATATTCCAATTAGCAAAGCTAATTGGGAATATTACATAATTTCTTTTACTTCAATGATTTATTAAAAACCCAGAAAATATTTATCTCAAATATTTCTGAAAGTGCTTATAAAATAAACACAGTGGTATATTAACTTAGAAAATAAAATGCAACAGAAGTAAAATAAGAAAATCAATCACACTACAAAAACAAATTTGTGCCCAACACAATTTTCCTTCATGTTAAATTTCTCAGGAAAATTTGGGCCTAGATCCAGAAAGAATACATAGAAAAATACAATTGTTGGGAACCTGGAAATCAGCCCCACTAAGAAAAAGCGGCTTAAAGGAAATTGGCCCCTGGAAATTGGCACTACTGAAGAAACTCGACCTCTGGAAAATTTAGCCTCCCTCACAAACAATTCAACCCCTCCCTTTTCCCTCATACGACCCTTGTGCACTTGAAAAATTTGGCCTCTAGATATTTTGGCCCTCCTCTTCAATTGACTTGGCTTCTCTCTCTCCTACCTTCGGCTTCTCTTCTCTTCAGTCTAATCAAGCCTCTCGTTCAAACAAATTATAGAAAAATTAAGGACTATGGCAGTTTCCTGAAGGATATTTGGATGAACTCTTTGTGACAATCAAAGAATGTTTTGACCGTACCCTCACATGAATAACTTGTCCCTGCTTCATTTACAAGTCTTTCAACATGTGTATTGATAAGAGAATCTTTGCATACATGCATACCACCAAAGACCATGTATGACTTGCATGGATTGTTATTCCTTGACCAAGTATTGTTCATCAAAATTTAGGGATTTTGAATCCATATTCCTTGAAAGTTTTCAAACCGTAACTCACCCATTTAAATATATCAATCAAGCAATATTATTCTACTTTGTCCATACAATAATTGATGAAAATGGTTGACAATCAAAAATGCAAAAACATAAACAAAACGTCAATCTCAATGAACTCAATTAAAAATATCAAATGATGACCATGTTATTTGTGCCATATCACTTGTCTTGCAATGTCAGACAACAAAAAAGTACAAGTGATAACTTACAACAACAACCTAATTGAACTCGGGGAGGCAAGAGCGGGAGGGGTTATTTTTTGCCCCGACGAAGAAACAAAGACTAAATATGCTTTGAGTCTGGGAAGTTCAACTAACAATCAGGCTGAATTCTTAGCATTATGGCAGGGTCTAGAATTGGCAAATTCAAAAAAAATCCGGCAATTAATTGTTTTTGGTGACCCTATGATAGTTATCCAACATGTGTGCAAGATTAAAGACAACCAAGCGCAAATTTTCTCTCCTATTCTGCATAGAATAAGTTTGCAAATAGCGAAGTTTGAGGTCGTTGATTTCATCCACATCAAGAGGCACCTCAACTTATTAGCGGATTCACTTGCAAATACGGGTGTATCCCTAGATCAAGGAATGATGACTCAAGATGATAGATCTATAGTTTTCAAACCTACACCATGAAAATGTCATATATAAATCAGTTATTAGGAGTATTGAAAGCTCTAATTAACATTAAAGGGAACATGACTGGGTTGGAAGTTCAACGTCCTCTTGTCAGTTCTCAAATTGTTTTGTCAACCATGCATTCTCTCACTCCTCAGCTTTGGCGACTCATCTCGATGGTTGAGTGTTGGGATCGTGCGTACATGTGGGAAACACACGAGATATCGATTATAATAAGGTACAGGTAGAAGTTAGATTTCCCATTTAATAAATCTAGGTTGAGGCAAGGAATTAATATCTTCATTTTTGAGGTGCAGCAAACACACTCGCAGATCTCGGTTTTAATGACGAAGAATTTAAGTTGCAGAGACACTAATTATATGGCTAAGCGTTGGGGTCGGAGAATGTGCGAGGATGATGATCATATTAAAGAAGCTATGAGAAGTGACGACCTCGTGGTGGCAAGCCCGCAAGGTTATAAGTAGAGTTGGTGCATTTCTGTTTCATCATGAATTTGACTTTGTTTGCCCAAAAGCTCTGCAGCAAGGGTGGTTTAAAGTGTGAATAACCAAATGGAGCGTTAGGTCAGCGTAGAGAAGGATGAAATTAATCGACATTTGGACTATCTTATGGCTTCGATGGAGTACATCCTAACCCTGTTAACCAGGCAAGTGAAAATGGGAAAGGCTGAATACCAAGCCCAATTTGTTCTCTTGCATCAAAAAATAGGTCTATTGCAGACTAAGAAAGATAGACTTCAAGTGGCATATGATTCCTTGAGTCTTAAGCTTGACAGACCAGCATCTTTGTTTGAAGGAGGGGCAAGTGGGATGGAGAAGGAATTGTTCGCAGAGGTCCTTGTGCAGCAAAGTGCAGCCCTAGTCCATCAGGTGACGACAGCATTGGAGGCTTCTGCGGATTTGGCTTCTCCTTCCTCCCAACCAAGAATTGAAGGATAGTCTTTTTTAGATTTAAACTATGTTATGTAAGTATGTTTGTGTTTTAGGAGTCTTTTGCAGGCAATATTAGCTCTTCCATATCATATTAGAAGTACGTAGACAAAGGGTAAAAAGCTCCAAACTTTTTTGGTCATTTTTGCACACATTGGATAATGATTTTGTAGCAGATGTAAAAGGTTTTGGCCTTCAAATCAATTTGAATTAATAGAAAAAATCCCTACCCATTTCGTTTAGAAAAAAAAAACAACTTGACTGAACTGAAAAAATTACATAATTTTGACTTGATAAAGACAAGGCAAAATAGGGGCCAGGTGTGGGTGGGTAGTTTGTGACCCCAATGGATAGATAGTCATAAAGGTTGCATTCAATGTTTTACAATGATTCATTGAGCTCAAAGCTAAAGAGATCAAAGTAGCAGTGTTTAATGACTCAATACTAAATAGTGATCATTCATGCCGTCTGATTTTGAAAGTCTCTAGCAAATGCAAAGCTTGAAAAAAATCATCCAAAAAGCCACCCCTACAAAGCTCGATCTGGATATGTATCCTTATTCCAGGTTTTAAGAGGGCCTCAACACTAAAACTAACCTGAATGCCAACTACAAGGTCAAAATATGGGAGGGTACTCTAAGGTTGAAGGACGGAAAGAAAAAAGACATCCACCTGCCTCCCCCTCCAACCACCATGACATTACATAACATTAACATAGTGGATCCATCATAACATCTCAAGGTTCAATGTATCTCAACCTTGAAGTTTGAATTTGGTCATTTTTCAAAGGCAAGAAATAAAATCATTTTAGTTTGCCATTTTTTGGATAAATTTCATTAGTCATTTTTTTATTAAAGTTCAGTCGTCATTTTTTTAGAACGTCTTACCTCATGTTGATTGTCACGCTTCATTATTATGACTTGTACTCATACATATTTCTCTCCTTAAGATTTATGCAACTAATGCTTCCCTTCCAACAACCTACTAAGTATTCCACGTAATCCTTTCCCTCCCGATGGCTAACATTGGTTGATAATTGTGCCCGATAGTATTTTCCCTCCCGACAAACGACAACGGTCTTGACTCTTCTATATATGAAGTTGAATGTGATTAAAAAAGCATTACAAATTATCTCAACAAGGCAAAGAGACAATCCTCCCAAGGAACGTGCTCAACCACCTTATAATTCTACTATTTACTCTCCAAATAATCAGCCTTTGCCTAAAAAATGTTTACTTAACATATCAAAATCCAATATCTCCACATATAAATTTAGATTAGATTCTTCCAAGAATGACATCATATATTGGATTTAGGATTTAGTCGGGGTTCAACTCATGCAATATGACCTCTAGGTTCCAGAAATATGCTTTCTAAAGGTGTAGGTTCTCACATGAGTGATTGGGGTCCCTCTTCATCTAAGAAATAGCTATTTTTTGTGTTCTTTGTCCAAAATTGTATTGATTTTTCAAGACTTTCTAGATTGATAATTACTTCTAATGTTCACTTCATTATTACTCTTGTATCACATTTATCATTAAGTAATTACAAATAGAAAATCTCAATTGTAAAACAATAATGACAGTAGGATCAAGAAGAGACAACCAAGACACGAGACAAAAAATTATCTCAGGAAAACCTTACCCAGGGAAAAAACCAGCAACCTTTTCTTAGACAGATTATCCAATTCAACAAGAGATACAATCTGAATTTTCCAATCAAACAGTCAAACTGACCAATAACCAAACCTAGGTCAAACCTGGTCAACCAGAGACAAATTCGACCTCCTGAAATTTCTGCCTCCTAAAATTTCCTCAAACTTTTGTCTGATTCATATTCGTCCTTCAAGTTTGTCACAGATTCGTCCTATAAGTCCCCTCAAAAACTTCCTTAAAGTCTCCCACAAATTCGTCCTTCTGCCTCAGAAATCTCCCTTTCTCACATGTGTGAACAGAGAGAAATGATGATCTGAATTGGTGCAAATGGAGGAGGATGAGGAGAGAATGCTAGATTGTATTTCTCAATTTAGCTCATCAATATTTAGGACTTTTTCAACCTCCTCGCAACTTTTCTCTTCAACTCTTTTGGTAGGATTCTCTTCAAAATAGAACTCCAAATAACCCAAGTACCTCCATATAACCAATCATATGTTCATGCCCTAATAATAACTATATCAACCCTTATATATACCTCTTCTCACTCACTACACAATGCACATATGAACCCCTTGTTAGGTTGACCATTATTACATATACATTTACCCCATTACATATGTACTTAACTCAATATATACCCCCTTAGGGTCACATCCACTAGTCTCTCCATCAGCGCAATCAAGCACATTGTCGCCATTGCAATAACTATTATGTCCCCTATGAAATTAAAGGGTTAAAGAAAGGTCTCATCCTTTATGAGAAAGATGTGGCAAAGACACACGTGAATGTGGAGAACCCTACAATACGATGGGCATGATGGCAAGATTCGTTTGAGAAGAAGAACTCAAGGAATAAAAAGACGAGGGACAATTTTTCCCTAGAAACTTTAAGCCAAATGCTTACATGACTATCTTCAGAGAACACAACTAGAAATTGCCTCTGCTCTGACCTCCCCGCAAACTTTGGTTAAATGCATTTATATCCACATAATCCCTCATCCAAAGGCCCAACTTCCCCACTCCTAGACTTTAACGACAATTCCTCTTATTCCGCCTCCCAGGGCCTACCAAAAAGCTCTACATTGTTACCCATGGACTCCCCTAGGAATGCAATGGCCCTTGGGGATTATGGTGTTGTGAATTCCAACATAGCTTCCACTACTGAACTTGGCACAATGGCCATCAAAATAAGAGAATTGGTGAACCAAGTGGATTATTTGAAGTTCATTTAGTATGTTTTGTCAGATTATATTGTTACTTTGATACTTTTTGCTTTAAAAAAGGGATGCACTCAAATTCATATCTTTGGGGACTCCATGCTTACTATAAAATTTTTGAATAAAACT
Source organism: Pinus albicaulis (assembly GCA_034641835.2). Classification (NCBI taxonomy): domain Eukaryota; kingdom Viridiplantae; phylum Streptophyta; class Pinopsida; order Pinales; family Pinaceae; genus Pinus; species Pinus albicaulis. The sequence continues at coordinate 95,666,553 of CM076572.1, read as the reverse complement.
CCAGTTTGCAGAAATATCATTCTTATGCCTATTTTGGAGTAAATCATGCAAATTATTGACACTTTTCTCTCTTTACATGCCACCATATCTGTTGAAAATAGTAGCAAGAAACAGTTCCTTAATTTGCGCCTTAATTCAAGGAGCCACAATGTGTTTCTCCTTAGCATGCTCGAGTTCCCTATAAGTTAGGATGAATTCCTATAATTTAGGATTCACCTAAAGTTAGGACGAGTTATGAAACTGTTAACTAATGAGCTAAAGTGGAAAGTCAAATTTATTGTCTTCTAGTGCGAGTTAATTTGGGAAAAGGACAAGTGACTAAACGTCAAGTTCTAGAATTGAGATGAGACGAGTTGCATGAGTTAGTTCAACTCAGTAAACTCAATCAATCACAAAATCAATTTCCTAAAATATAATTTGTCAGATTTAGCAATTTGAATTATTTTAAAAGCAGGAACAAAGGCACAATTGTATTCATTGTCTTGTGAGCACAAGTTGGTGAGAAAAGACAATAGAGCTCATGGGTTTGTAAGAAGGTTGCACAAGTTTGTGTGTGGAGCTTGTGAGAGAAAGGTGTGCCAAGAGAAGCTTGTGTGCATAAATTTATGAGGCAAGGATCAACAATCTTGCAAAGGTTTCAATCCTGGTTCAAGGCAAGAAAACAATTCAAATTGAAACAAGTTATATTTGTAAGAGACCCATTGCTCAAATTTCTTCAATAAATTTCTCAAGCAAGCAGAGGGTTTTCCCAGTTGGGTTCCCTAGAAAAAATAGTGTTTTGATATTGTGTGATTGTGATTTATTTTTGTTCCTATTCCGCTGCAAAGTTTAGAAGAGAAATTTTGTGTTTATATGAAAAGAAGTTATATTTCAAATTGTTCATATTAGCATATCAAAATTTCGTGGATTTTCTACATGGTATCAAAGCTCTTGGAACAAATTTAAGACCATCACAAGTGCATCTCGCACAAGATGAAGGAGGTCTGAGGCAATTGCAGTCCTTTAGGTGTTGATCTAAAGTGAAGGAGGTCGAGTTGGGGTATCCTCTTTTGTGTAGCCGAGATTGGGCAGGTGTTGGATGAGAGTAAGAACGAAAATTGGACGAGTTTTTGTGTTGGTTTGAGGGCTATTTCTCTGTGTTAAATAGGCTGCGGAATTTGTACTCTTTAGGAAGGTGACTAAGCTCCTATAACTTTGTCTTAGGAAGGTTGTAAGGTTGCAAGGGGAGTTGGAACAAGGTTCGTATAGTCACCAGGAGGCAGCACGAGGGGGAGGTCTTTTGGGAGAGGAAGAGTGAAGTTTAGCAGCAGTCTTGGGCCGAGTTTGGAGGGTTGTAGCAGTTGCTACTGGTAGCCCAACCAGGATCGAAGTTGCAGGTCTAAGGCACAGCACAGATCCAGTAGTATTGAGACAGAAGTTGACATCTCAGGTTGGTAATTCTCCTTCCAAGTTTTGTGTTGATGCTAAGGTGGTAATTATCTAGGTTTGGGACAATTTTTAGGCCAGCTCAAGTACAAGTGGAGGACTATCAGTAGATGCCTAATTGTGGCCAAAGAGCAGGTCTTGTGAAGGACAACAAGAGTGCTAGCAGTGGCAGATATATTGAAGCCCAAGAATTTGCAGAATTTGAAGGACTAAAGGAGCAGTGAAGTGGGTAACCTCCAAGCCCTAAGTACAGCCTCTTGTGAAGGACTACAAGACTATTAGTGGGCAGGTGTTGGACAGTTCTCTAAGTAGGTAGGATGGCCAAAGTAGGGTTGAGAGATCAAGATAGACTTGATGGTGCCTTGAACTTTGGTGTTTGGAAAATTTGGATGATATTCTTGTTGGACGAGTATGGACTGCAAAAGTTTGCTGAGAAAGGTGTTGTAGAACCTGCAGATCCAGACCAGTTACGGTTGTTCCAAAGGCAAGAGGATGATCCTAGATGGACTCCAGGATCATATAGTCCTGCATATTGCCAGTAAGAACACTGTAAAGGAAATGTGGGATGTCTCTATGAAGTTATATCAAGATTCATCTGAGAATCGTAAAATGATTCTCAAGGAGAAGTTGAGGGTCACCAAGATGCAAAAGGGTGAGAACATAACTTCCTATCTCACCCGAGTTCAGAACATTCGTGATGAGCTAGCAGTTGTAAAAGAGAAACCAGATGACAGTGAATTGGTGTGAGTTGCTCTAAATGTGACTTATAATCCGACGGTCACGATATGTAGTGATTCGACATTTCACTCTCTCCTCGGTATTACCGACACTTGATTCGTGGCTTAACACCCAATTGGTCCATGATCTCTATTTAAAGAGAATGGAGGGTCATTTTTCCGGTCACCGTTTATGAGAGAAGCTTATGTAAATTTTCTTTTTTATATTAATAAATTGCCTGAAGCGGCCGCGTTGGCTCAGGCCGTGAACTGTTTTCCTCTTCGAGGGTTTTAACCACGTCAAATATTGGTGTACTAATCTGTGATCTATTTGTGAGCGGTGAGATCTATTTGTGAGCAGTGACCTTTGGTGTTTGATCTAAGGAAATTACCCTGTAAATTCCTACATGGTATCAGAGCCATTTTGAGGGCCGCATCCATTGTTGATCCAAATCCGACGTCGGTTTGACTGCATGCGACTGTCATTTTCAAGATCTACTATTTATGACCACTTTAGGGTCGGGAGAACTGCTCTGTTGTGTCCAGAGCGTCTGTTACAGTGAGGAACCCCTTTCGTTACATGCAAAAAGGTTTCTGGTTGCCCGAGTTATTTCATTTTAGATCTAGAGGTATAAAGTATATTTTTTGCAGTTATATTTATTAATCGTTCTGTTTATTTCGGTTTATAGTTTTTTTTATTTGCCGAATCTATACCCTCCTCTCTATGTATGCTCTTTGCTCTGCACTGTGTGCGATCTCGGCAAATCAGAAACAGGAAGACGAGATTTTTTTGCTACGTATGCTCTTTCCCCGCGTCTTTGTGCGATCTTGGGAAATCAGAAATAGCAGAAAAAATGATAGTTGTTGGTAAGACTAACTGAAAATCTAACGTTCTGCAATAAGGCTTGCATTTCGTTTTTTTTTTGTGCACGGATTTTTGTGGTTTTTTGCAGGAAAAAGCATGCACATCGAAGAGCAAAAAAAAAAAACCCTTTCTCCTTTTAAACAATTACAGAATCCTTTTACTAGCTCACTTGATGTAAAGTTAGTTTATGAGAATAGAGGTCTTGGGTTCAAGTCTCTCTCTCAAGCTTCTTTTTGTAAAAAGTTTTCTGTTAAGTTATTTTTTCTTATAAAGCCCTTTGGCAAGTTGCCAGTTTTAAAAAGAGGGTTTTATTTCAAAAGCACATGTAAAAGTGACTCTCATTTATTTATAAAAGTGGGTCACATAAAGTAGATTTTTTTTAAAAGTGAGCTTATTGTATTAAGTTTGAAAAGGGAGGGGGATTTTTTTTTTTTTTAAAGTAGAACTTCATCATCAGCTTTCAACCTTTCACGTAACTATTCGGCATCTACAACACTTTTTTTTCAAAAAAGCATAACTTCTTCATCCGAAAGCTATTTTTCGAGCCATTTTTTTTTAACCAGCCTAATTTTTCAAGATCTTTCCACTGGACCAGTTAGTTTCAACCTTTTCAGCTTCAGTTTTTTTTTTAATGGAAAGTGCATGCCTGGTTATTCTTAACAACACCAATTATTTCCAATGGCTATCCTACATGATAGACTTACTTAGAAGTAAAGGGCTTTATAGAATAGCCTCAAGACAAAAAACTCAACCTACCAATGGAGATAAAGCCGCTCAATGGGAAAACAAACAAGATCAAGCACGAGGGTTGATAGGAATGTCCATTGCTCAAGATCTTCAATTTCATATCCAAGAAATTGACACCCCTGATGCAGCTATGAAAAAGCTAAATATTGTTTTTGGCATTCAAAATGAAATCAAGGCCCACCAGCTTGAAAATGGGTTGCTTACTTTGGACCACAATAATTTCTCCTCTATTGAAGATTTTGTCCAAATTCAAGATCCTTAGACTTCTTTTAGAAGGTTGTAAGGTCCAAAAGGAAGATGGTAGCCTTATCTATTCCATTCTTGCTAAGCTTGGACCTGCATACTCTGTATTTGTTTCCACCTTCCATTATACTAGAGAAGCCCTCATTTCTCAAGGAACAGCCTACAAGTCCCCCTCTTTTGATGCCTTTTGCGATTCTTTGATAAGAGAACAAGAAAAAATCTTACACCTTGGTCTTATCAATACTGGAAACTCGTCTAAGAAAGCCTTAGCAGCCCAACAGCAACCATATCAAAAGAATCCCAAGAAGCAGTATCCTAAAAAGAATGGTCCTAAACCAAACAAGGGTATTAAGCAATTTCAGTCGCAAACTAAAAAAGCAACTCACCAAACTGATAAGGCAAATAAAAACAAAGGGAAGAAAACAGATAGACATTGCAACTTTTGTAATCATGATGGCCATGTAGAGTCCAAATGTTTTAAGAATATGGAAGCCTTGGAAGCAGCAATGAAGAAGCACCACATCAATTTAGAGAACTCTTCAACTTCATCTTCAGGAATGGCACTTTCTGCTTGTGTTTGTCAAGCATCAAGATTTGGTTATGCATTAAACGTATCTTCTTCTTCTCATTCTCATGAGTGGCTCATTGATTCTGGAGCTTCTTACCACATGGCCAAAAATAAAGCCATGTTTTCTTCTTTAAATGATTGTAACGCCAAAAATATTTATGTTGGTGATGAAAGATTTCTTAGTGTTGTAGGATCTGGAACCATTCATCTAGATAATGGTCAGTTTAATGATGTATTATGTGTTCCTACCTTGTCCTGCAACCTTCCATCTGTTTATCAGATAACTCATTCAGGTGAAGGGAAAACAATAGAATTCTCACCTCATAATGTTGTAATCAAGGACCTCAAAGATCCTAGACATATTTTAGCTACTAGCATTACTGATGATTCCACAAGGTTGTATAAGTTTGACAAATTTAGGTCATCATGTCTCCCCTCCGTTTTTGTTTCTCATAATGATGAAGTGAGCAAACTTTGGCATGAGCGATTTGGTCACTTAAACTATCGCTCTCTTCAAACTCTATGTAAAGAAAATATGGTGACAGGTCTTCCTACGGTATCTTGTCGAGATGGTGTTTGCTCTGGATGTGTACTCGGAAAACGTCATCGGGATAGTTTTGACAAACGTGCCTCTTGGCATGCTTCAACCCCTTGTTAGCTTGTGCACAATGATTTATGTGGTCCACTTCCTGTTGTTTCTTCCTCTGGTTGCAAGTACTTCTTAACTTTCATTGATGATTTTTCCAGACGCACTTGGGTATACTTCTTAAAACTCAAGAGTGAATTTTTTAACATGTTCTTGGCCTTTAAGGCCTTTGTTGAGAAACAATCTGGACATCAAATTCTTAAGTTAAGATCAAACAATGGAGGAGAATATGTTAACAACAAATTTATCAACTTTTTCACTGAGCATGGCATTCAATTGCAACATACTATTCATATACTCCACAACAAAATGGTGTAGCTGAAAGGAAGAATCGCACCTTAAAAGAAATAGCTAATTGTATGCTTCAATCTAAAGGACTTAGTCTCAATTTTTGGACAAAAGCAATTAACTGTGCCAATTACATAGTAAATTGCACTCCTACTAAGGTTTTAAGGAATATAACTCCAGAAGAAACCTTAAGCTCAATCAAACCAGATGTAAGTCACTTTCATGTTTTTGGAAATGATGCTTGGGCCCATATTCCAGATGCGAAACATAAAGCCTTAGAACCTAAAAGTGAAAAATGCATTTTTGTTGGATATTCTGAAGATGTCAAAGGATATAGACCTCTTCAACCAAAATCCAAAAATATAATCATTAGAAGAGATGTAAAATTTGATGAAAATATATCGGCCTGTGAGCCTAGTTCGGCGAGTGTGCCACCTTTGGCCTGCGAGCCTGATTCGGCATATGTGCCACCTCTCTCTATCTCTTCTATTTTTTATAGCATTCCTTCTAGTTCAAATGATGACAGCGAGGATGACAATCCTCCTCCACCTCTTGAAGATATTCCTTCAGCTCCACAGCTTCCAATATGGGTCCGCTCTACTCGGGATGCAGCAGGTTCTCTTGCAGGTGACCCTGCAGATCGACGTCGTACATGTTCTCAGTTCGAAAGAGCCTCTTCCTTATTGGCTCAAGTTCCAGAAAATCCTAATCCAAACACCTTTGAAGAAGCTTCAGGTCATCCAGATTGGAATGAAGCTATGAATGAAGAATATCGTTTCTTATTGGCAAACGATACTTGGGATCTTGTTCCTCTTCCAAAGGGAAGAAAACTTGTCAGATGCAAATGGGTTTACAAAACAAAGTTTGGACCAGATGGAAAAGTGGAAAGACATAAAGCTCGTCTTGTTGCTAAAGGATTTTCACAAGCTGAAGGCATTGACTATACTGAAACCTTCTCCCCTGCTGCCAAAATGAATTCTATCCACCTTGTTCTTTCCCTTGCTGCCTCTTTTAAATGGGAAGTCCATCAGATGGATGTTAAATTCGCCTTCTTACATGGAGATTTGCATGAAGAAATCTACATGGAACAACCCCCTAGCTTTATCCAAAACGACTCTAGCCTTGTTTGTCGCCTTAGGAAGTCTCTCTATGGTCTCAAACAAGCTCCTCGGGCTTGGTATGCCAAAATGGATAGATTTCTCTTAAATAATGGCTTTTCTAGGTGTCATTCTGACAACATTGTCTACACCAAGAAAGTGGGTAAGTCCTTCATCATCCTTATTCTTTATGTTGATGATCTTATCCTTACTGGTAGTGATCCCAACCATATAAACCATGTGAAGTCTAGCCTCAAAAAGAAGTTTGAAATGACAGACTTAGAACACTTGCATTATTTCCTCGGTCTTCAAGTCTTGCAATCCAAAGAAGGTATTACCCTTTCTCAGTCGAAGTATGCCTGTGATCTTCTACGCCATTTTCACATGTAACACTGTAAGCCAGCCCCTTCTCCCTTTCAGTCTGGAGTCAAGCTTTCAGTCACTTATACTAACCCTGAAGTTGATGCTACCTTATACCGTCAACTTGTTCGTAAACTTTTGTATCTAACCCATACCCGTCCTGACCTTTCCTTTGTTGTTGGTCTTGTTGCTCGGTTTATGCACCAACCTCATGAAAGACACTGGAAAGCAACTAAAAGAATACTTCGATATATTCGAGGTACAGTTCAATTCGGGATTCATTACAGTGCAAGATCATCTCCATTGTTGATTGGTTTCACTAATTCTGATTGGGTTGGTGACGCTGATGATCGAAAGTCTACTACAAGATATGTATTCACTCTTGGTTCAGGACCTATTACATGGTCTTGTAAGAAACAAAGTGCCATCTCTTTTTTTTCGGCAGAAGTTGAGTATCGTGGTGCAGTTGAAGCCAGCAAGGAAGCCATGTGGCTTCGTCAAATCCTATCTGAATTTGGTCTTCATCAACAGCATCCAACTACACTTTGGTGTGATAATCAGAGTGCCATTCAGTTATGCAAAGATCCAGTTCAGCATTAGTGTATGAAACACATTGAGTTTCATATACACTTCATCAAAAAGCTCATTCATGATCGTGTTCTTGAAGTGCAGTATTGTTCAACCAATGATTAAATTGTCGATATCTTTACAAAGGCTCTCACAGAAGTGAAGTTTACCAAACTTCGATCTATGCTTTGAGTTCAGGAAAGTTATCATTTAAGGGGGATAGGCTCTAATGCCTCCTTCCTTCTATTGTGTCACCTTTGTAAATCCTTCAATCCTATCCCAAGTTGTTCTTAAGGGGGGGATGTTAGGATATTTCGACACATAGGAAATAGTCTCCCTTTGTGTCACCTTTGTAAATCCTCCAATCCTATCCCAAGTTGTTTTTAAGGAGGGATGTTAGGATATTTCGATACATAGGAAATAGTTAAGTATAACTTGGTCTAGTGTAGAGTTAGGCAAAGTATGTTTCTTTACTATGTACATTTGTAACTTATAATCCGACAATCACGATATGTAGTGATCCGACGGTTCACTCTCTCCTCGGTATTATCGACACTTGATCCGTGGCTTAACACCCGATTGGTCCATGATCTCTATTTAAAGAGCATGGAGGGTCATTTGTCCGATAACCGTTTATGAGAGAAGCTTATGTAAATTTTCTTTTTTATATTAATAAATTGCCTGAAGTGGCCGCGTTGGCTCAAGCCATGGACTGTTTCCCTCTTCGAGGGTTTTAACCACGTCAAATATTGGTGTACTGATCTGTGATCTATTTGTGAGCAGTGACCTTTGGTGTTTGGTCTAAGGAAGTTACTCTGTAAATTCCTACAGGACATGCAGTTTTAGAACAATCTAGGAGAAGATGGGATTTATGTAGCTAGAGGAATTGGTACTGACAGTTTTCCAAGGGAGTCAGATAATCCTCTTCATCTCAGAGATGTTCTATATGTTCCAGGATTGACGCAGAATCTTATTTCGGTAGCTACCCTAGTGGACAAGGGATATGATATCATCTTCAATAGAGGTAAGGCGTACCTCCAACACTTAGCTTCTAGATGTAAGAAACAAATAGGTGTGAGGGTGAAGAATATCTACAAGTTGCAGGTAGAGACAGGTGCAGCCTTGAGTTATAAGGCAAGGAGTTCTCAGAGTGGAGAAGTGGTGGTTGAGCGAGAGAAGGATAGAGCTCTCAAGATGGAGCCTCAACCAGTATCTCAGTTTGGGTCTAAGCTAGTTAGCATTTGGGCTGACCAGCAGGATGATGAGCATAGCTCAGGGCGTGTGGAAGAATTCACTCAGTCAGAGACTTCCAGTACAGGGAGAGTTTGAGCCAAGTGGACATAGGATTTGGTAAAGGGAGATCAGAAGAAAGTTGAGTCTCCCAGCATCAAGAAGCAGATACAAAGGTACACAAGGTACATGGTGTTGATTTTTGATACCTTGGGAGATACTTCAAGCCCTAGGGTTCGGGGTTTGGAGGTTGGAGCACCACAATAGGGCATTGTGGGCTTGGAACCCAAGATGTGGGCTTTGCACCCACGTATGTGGGTGTGAATCCATGAGGCCTACTGGACATGTGATGGATGGAGATGATAGAGGATGTCGATACGAATCCAACGCATCGAGAATCATCAAATTTCGAGTTGTCTATGTGAAGTTATTAATTTTTGAATGTAGAGTGTGGGCTTGTAGCATGAGGTTGATGTAGGTTGAGTTGGACAAACCACATGACAAGTTGGCAACCCACTTTAGAGGCATTCGTTGGAGCCCTCTTGATGGATATAAGTAAGAGGTGTTTGTGACTTATTTGAGCATCCATTTTGTGCAACAAAAGGGCAGTGAAGGAGTGAGGAAAGAAGCTCGTATAGGAGGAGAAAGATAGCTTTGTGGTGACCACAGATTAGGAGCATCTTGTGGTGACCACAAATTAGGGCACCCTTATGAATGTTTGAAGGTGTAGGTCAATCTGCAGGAGGGCCGCATTGGAGAGGACTTGGTCTGGGCTAGTAGGACGTGGTAATTCGTCCTTGAAGCAGGTCGAAAAGGTGACAATTTTGTGCTTGTTGGACCGTAGAGTGGCAGTTTGGTAGGCTAACTAAGCCTAAAACAAGGTTGTGGAGGAGCCTAACAAGGCAACGAGTTGCCTAGTCTTGAAAATGGAAGGAGGCCACAGCGTTTGAGGTGAGTTTTGGCCATAGTTGGTGCATTGTTGTAGGCTATAGGAGTGCCCTGACCAATGACCATAATTTCATCCATGAACAGTAGTCAAGAGGTATGTCATTTCTCCATTATTACCTTGTGTTGGGTTAAGCATTGACCAGATTGGATGGTATGTTTTGGTAGCCTGTAGTAGCCAAAAGAGGAAGGGCTAACTTGGAGGTTAGAAGCCCTAACCAGTGGGCAGTGTCTACAATGATTGATTGGTTGTTGGATTGGGCACTTGGTGGTTGGTGGAGGGCAACAAGGAAGTGTCCGAGGTAGCCCTAGAACAGGTGGACAAGAAGGACATTGAACAGTTGTGCGTTGGGTGAAGAGTTGATGGCCTAAGTAGCTCCTTGATGGACAAAGGAGGCTACTACAAAAGGCAGTTTGGTGCTCAGGGATTGGCCAACCTAGAGGAGAAAATTGGATCAGCCAATGTTCATTGTCGTAGAAGAAAGTTGCAGCAGTGATAAGTGGCAGCCCTCCTAGAGTCTCTATGTGTTGTTCCTTGATGAACTAAGGAGCAGCTAGTGAGCAGATTGGGAGCAGAAGGACCAACAGGTTACAGGATATGACAAAGTAGTTGTGAGTTGCACTACATCAGCTAGACCGTTACATTATCTTGTATTTGTACTCTTGTACTTGTGGATATTTGAGGACCATTATCCCTAGTACGGGAGCCCTAGACTGTTGTATTATTCAGTTGGATTAATATAACGGAGATTGGGTTATTGTACATAATTTGTGTATATTTTGTGCACTAGTAGATTTATTGTTGTTTATATTCTGTTGTGAAAAGTAGCTTTGCTATGATTCTTGGTCTGGTAGCGTCGGAGATTTAAGATTTTATCCTAGACACCAGGAGCGTGGAAAAACAACATGGTATTAGAGCGTGCCAGAGCTACTTTGAGGGATAGTGAATCAGAGTGTGCACAACGAAGTACAGCTTAAGAGGGAGTTGGTCACATTGTAGGTGTAGGGCTCACTACAACATCAAAGTTGCAAGTTGGTCTCTGGTATGAGGACAGGTTCGAAGGATTGTCCAACTATAGTCCATGGAAGGAAAGGATCAAGTTGGTCTTGCAGGTCAACAGGATCTGAGAGTTCGCCAAGAAAGCCATCAAGAAGCCGACAGACCCTAAGGAGATGGAAGTGTATGAGGAATTGGATACGAAGGCGAGATTGATCATCTTAGATGATGTGAAGGATTCCCTAATACCTCATTTGTACAAGAAGAACACTGCACATGAGATGTGGATGGCTCTTCGGAATTTGTTCCAGAATAAGAACGAGAACCAGGTACTGGTATTGGAGGATAAGTTGAAGTCCGCCAAGATGATGCAGGGTGAAGGAGTGACTTGGTATCTGACAAGGTTGTCTCAGGTCAAAGATGAGCGTGTTGTAGTCGATGTGACTACTTCAGATTCTGATATGGTGAGGATTGCTTTGAAAGGGTTCATCGAGGAATGGAAGCACTTCATTAAGAGGATCGTTGCCAGGGAGAAGTTGCCAAACTGGAATAGGCTGTGGGAAGACTTCATTCAGGAGGAGTTGCGAGACAAGGATCTTCACCCGAAGATGAAGGCTTCAGATGATGATGTGGCACTTGCAGCACGAATGAAGGGCAAGCAGAAGAAGTACTTGAATAAAATCAAGTGATTCAACTGTGGCAAGATGGGTCATTTTTTGTCGAGATGTCCGATGAAGAAGAAGACAGGAGATGACAAGAAGAAGAAAGGGAAGCAAGTCGTCAGTGTTGCTACTAGTAAGATAGATGCTCTCATCAAAATATTGGAGGAGGAAGACTTTGCCTTGATCTCTCATTTCTCACAGGGTACCATCGATGAGGTTGCGTGGTATGTGGACAGTGAAGCGTCGAAACATATGATAGGGTCACAAGACGTATTCGAGACTCTAGCTGAGTGGGACTCAAAGTTGCACATGGTGTTGGGCGACAAGAGTCGGAAGGATATCCAAGGATCGGGAGTTGTGCCATTCAGGATGGAGTCAGGACAGGTTATGCGAGTCCAGGATGTATTGTTTGTACCAAGACGGTAAAACTCAAATATAGCATAATATTTGTCTCAGTGATCGAGCAAAAGGGGTTTGAGATCTTGTTCCAAAGTGGGAATGCAAGACTCGAGCCCAAAGGTTCTAGCTCCGCAAGTGTGGTGATTAGAGTTAGAGAGCATGGTCTATACAGGCTGACGGGCAAGCCTATGGATCATGGGAAGGAGGAGGAGGACCACGTGCAGGTTCCAGAGAAGCAGGTACAAATGCAGGCTTCAGAGGAACAAGTAAAGGTTCCAAAGAAGAAGATCCAAGTTCCAAAGGCTCAAAGGGAGTCAAGTTCTAGAGGGAGTTTGCAGGTTCAGAGGGAGACTTTGCGGCCCAAGAAGAGTGCATGGTCAGTGTGGAGCAAGGGTCCTCCTACAACTTCCAATAAGGAATCATGGAGGGATTGAAAAATGATACAGAAGAAGAAGGAGGAGGAGGAGGCTTCCAGTGATAGCGACACTTCCAAGAGAGGCGTAGTTCATGCTAAATGGATTGCTACAGTGGTGAGCACCAGAAGTTGGGCGAGTGTTGCGGGTTGTGATGATGATGATGAGTTACTTCCTAGTATTGGGAGGTACTCCAAGCCCTAGGGTTCAGGGTTTGGAGGTTGTAGCACCACAATAGGGCATTGTGCGCTTTGAACCCAAGATGTGGGATTTGCACCCAAGCATATGGGTGTGAATCCATGAGGCCTATTGGACATGTGATGAATGGAAATGATAGAGGATGTCGAAACGAATCCAACGCATTGAGAATCATCAAATTATGAGTTGTCTATGTGAAGTTATTAATTTTTGAATGTAGAGTGTGGGCTTGTAGCATGAGGTTCATGTAGGCTTGAGTTGGACAAGCCACGTGACAGGTTGGCAGCCCACTTCAGAGGCACTCGTTAGAGCCCTCTTGATGGATATAAATAAGAGGCATTTGTGACTCATTTGAGCATCCATTATGTGCAACAAAAGGGCAACGAAGGAGTGAGGAAAGAAGCTCGTATAGGAGGAGAAAGAAAACTATGTGGTGGTTGTAGATTAGGAGCATCTTCAGCGAGGAAGAAGAGGTTCGTTTGGGCACCCTTACATTTTTTTGAAGGTGTAGGTCAATCTGCAGGAGGGCTGCATTGGAGAGGACCTATTCTGCTCTAGTAGGACGTGGGATTTCTTCCTTGAAGCAGGTCGAAAAGGTGACAGTTTTGTACTTGTTGGACCGTAGACCTGTAGTGGCAGTTTGGTAGGCTAACCAAGCCTAAAACAAGGTTGTGGAGGAGCTAACAAGGCAGTGAGTTGCCCAGTCTTGAAGATGTAAGGAGGTCACAGTGTTTGAGGTGAGCTTTGGCCATACTTGGTGGGTTGTTGTAGGCTACAGGAGTGCCCTAACCAATGACCAGAATTTTGTACATGAACAACAGTCAAGTGGTATGTCATTTCTCCATTATTACCTTGTATTGGGTCAAGCATTAACCAAACTGGATGGTATCTTTCGGTAGCCTGTAGTAGCCAAAAGAGGAAGGGTTGACTTGGTGGTTAGAAGCCTTAACCAGTGGGAAATTTTTACAGTGATTGATTGGTTGTTGGATTGGGCACTTGGTAGTTCTTGGAGAGCAACAAGGAAGTGTCCAAGGTAGCCCTGGAACAAGTGGACAAGAAGGAAAATGGACAGTTGTGTGTTGGACAATGAGATTATCTTGTATTTGTATTCTTGTACTTGTGGATATTTGAGGGCCATTATCCCTGGTACGGGAGCCCTAGACTGTTTTATTATTCAGTTGGATTGATACAACAAAGATTGGGTTATTGTGCATAATTTGTGTAAAAAGTTGTGTATATTTTGTGCACTTGTAGATTTATTGTTGTTTATATTCCGTTGTGCAAAGTAGCTTCGTTGTGATTCTTGGTTTGGTAGCATCCGAGATTTAAGATTCTATCCTAGACACCAGGATCGTGGAAAAACAACACACGGCACTTATGACTAAAGTGGTGGACTCAGAGAGCATAGTGGGAAAGAACAGGTCTTCAAAGCAGGTTCCGCAGAAGAAAGCAGGAAAGCCTTTTAGTTCAGAGTGGAAAGTTGCAGCAGTGGAGAACATGGTAGTGTTGGAGATAGATTCAGGTGGACGAGGTTCTTCCAAAAGCACCTTCCTCGCTAAGAGAAAGTGTTGGAAATAGTAGCGAAACAGGGTTCCTTGATTTGTACCTTAATTCAAGGAGCCACAACGAGTTTCTCCTTAGCATGCTCGAGTTCTCTATAAGTTAGAATGAATTCCTATAATTTAGGATTCATTATTAAAAGTTAGGACGAGTTATGAGGCAGTTAACTAATGAGCTGAAGTGGAAGGCCGAGTTTATTGTCTTCTAGTACGAGTTTATTTGGGAAAAGGACAAGTGACTGAATCTCAAGTTCTAGAATTGAGATGAGATGAATTGCATGAATTAGTTCAACTCAGTTAACTCAATCAATCACAAAATCAATTTCCTAAAATATAATTTGCTAGATTTAGCCATTTGAATTGTTTTAAAATGAGGAACAAAGGCACAATTGTATACATTGCCTTGTGAGCACGAGTTGGTGAGACAAGATAATAGAGCTCACTGGTTTGTAAGAAGGTTGCACAGGTTTATGTGTGGAGCTTGTGAGAGAAAGGTGTGCCAAGAGAAGCTTATGTACATAAATTTAGGAGGCAAGGATCAGCAATTTTGCAAGAGTTTCAAGCCTGCTTCAAGGCAAAAAAAACATGGTTGTTTTCAGATTGAAACAAGTTGTATTTGTAAGAGATCTATTGCTCAAATTTCTTCAATAAAATTCTCAAGCAAGAGAGGGTTTTCCCAGTTGGGTTCCCTTGAAAAAATATTATGTTTTGCTACTGTGTGACTGTGATTTATTTCTGTTCCTATTTCGCTGCAAAGTTTAGTAGAGAAATTTTGTGTTTATATGAAAAGAAATTATATTTCAGATTGTTCATATTAGCAGATCAGAATTTTGTGAATGCTCTACAATATCTACAGGGAAAACAACAAGACAACAGACAAGTCTCTCAAAAGAAGGCCTCAATATGGAACAGGGCCTGTGGAGTATTATAGAACAGAGGGATGGACATGTCTACGAGTTTTATCATCACCCTTACAGGGACTTTATGCAGGGACCAGCAGCATCTTAAATTATCCTGAGCATCCAGCCTCATGTTTTTTTTTCTTTTTTCTTCACAGCTTCTATGGATGGCACTCTTTATGTTTTTCTTTACACTTTCTGGGATAGTCAGTTTTTGAAAGACTATGAGGGTTGACTCTAAAAGATTTTTTTGACCCTTGTATGATCCTCAACAATAGTGCTGTTAAATTTTGTAAACAGCCACATAGTCATGGAGCTCTGCCAAAGCATGAGCCCTGACAACTGCATAGTTATTGGTCTTCTTTGATTCATGAATACACACCGCATGTGTATCTAAAGAATATAATTCCACTCATATCCATGAAAGAAATTACAGTTTTTTTTCTGTGGGAAAGTAGAAACATAATATTGTTACTTAGATAGTTAAGCAGCATACCTGCAAACTCTTAAGTATGAGGAATTGGATGGAACCTCATAGTATTTTGTTGGAAATTTTGCACCTATCCATAAATTTCTGGATATGGATGCAAAAGAAATTATTTTTTATATCTCAAAGTTGTATGGTCCAGCCACAGCTTTTTAATATAAAATCCTACCCACTACTATGAAAAAAACAACAAGGCAAAACATTTATGGAAGGTCTAAGAGTTTATATGGAAAGTATTGAAGAATGTAACTAGGTTCGGTCTTCATAATTGTATGAGTCATAATGAAATGTATTTATCAAAAGAAAGAAAGAAAAAATAGTATAATTAAAATGACTTATTTAAAGCATGTGTTTGATGCTTGGGTCATCATGTTTTAGGTCAAACTCCCCATTGAAGACTTCTGGGTTTTATCTTGAGTCATTAGAGTCATTGTCCATTCTATGAGACCCTTCTTGGGCTTTTGAATCATGTAAAAAGACTTATTATTGAATAAAATAAGTCATTTGTCACCTCCACACCAAGTCGGCCCTTGTCTGATGAAGTCAGTCTACATTAGGGCAATTCAACCCACATAAGAGGCTATATATAGAAGTGTGAATCGATCCATTTGCTCACTCACTCAACAAGTTCGATACACAAGAAGGAAGTGCAGAAAAAGTGTGAAGTTCCAAGAGAAGAAGGAGAATTGCAGGAGAAGAACAAAGCCGAATTTTTTGGACTATCTCTCTCTCATTCGTACGAAGTTATTGGGCTACTGTTGGGATCGAAATTCTGCTACTGGAGAGATCAAAGATCTGTTGCTGGAGAGGTCGAAGTTCTATTGTTGGATAGGTCAAAGTTCTGTTGTTGGGAAGGTCGAAATTTTGTTGTTGCAAGGTCGAAGATCTAGATCGAAGTTGCTGGAAGGAAGGGTTGACTTGGTGATTGGAGGAAGTCTGTGTCTAGGTCGAAGAGTCTTGGATTATCTCATCTTTTCTTGTGAAAACCACTGAACGAAGAGGTTTGATTTGGTTTTCAAGTAGATAGGGGTTTTCCTCTGGCTGAGTGCCTATATCTTGTGTCTCTGTTCTTGTGATCTTCATACACACATAATTTGGTAATTGCTTGATTAAAGACAATATAATAAAGAAGTAAAAGAAGCCAACATAATTCACAAGTAATTATCAAGAAAGAGGAATCAAACCCTAATTCTACTAGCATTGATTTCTCAACATGGTATCAGAGCTAAGATCAAGGAAGATTGGAGATCACTTTGTTGGCTTGAAAGGAAAGGTTACTCCCTCTATGATAAGATACCTGAAAATGGGATTCAATATTGCAAGATGCTGGATCAAAAGAATCATTTACGACTTATTCAATAAGGACAAAAGCAAAAGGTTCTTCGCTGCACTCACAAATTCACTCAATGATGGCAACGCATTGATTATTGATAGTGGAGCATCAAGGCACATGACAGGGGAAAGTAAACAACTTCACACTTTATCAAAGGAACCATCTTCTCATGCAGTGGAGTTGGGAGACAACAAAAGTTATGCAGTTAAGGGCCTGGGATCAACTTCATTGAAGCTGGAAGATGGAGCAAAGTTGCATCTCAACAATATGCTAAAGCTAGGGTTATTGGAGTATATCAATAAAGCTAGGGTTATTGGAGTACATGAAGGAAGTCTATATAGAGTTATAACACCATCCCCTCAAGCCCTAGTTCACATGGAAATCAATCCCATTGAGCTATGGCATAGAAGATATGGACATTTACATTATAAGGTCATTCCCTCTCTCAATTAAATGGTAAATGGCATCCCCAATATCAAAGAAGATCATGAAGGAATGTGCAAGGGATGTGTTTTGGGAAAGAATACAAGGAAACCCTTTACAAACAATGAAACAAGGTCTAAAGATATATTGGACCTCATTCATTCAGATGTGTGTGGGCCTTGTTGACCACTGGAGTGGCACCTGATGATAATGAGAAGACTCCATGCCCAAGGATGAACCAGGAGACATTTGTACCATCAGATATCATCAGATATCATCAATTCAACAGAGTTTTTAAACTCTACTTCTACTTCTTATAATTTTCTCTTGTACCCAGATTCCACGCCCTACGGGGAATTGTAATAAGTGATGCTAGTAATGATGAGTTTTGAGTCAGTATTGAGTCTGTAACAGGCCTAGGTAGCCTGGGACCTTGCCATCAAGTGAGTATTACTCTGGGAGGTTTTTTTTACTTGGTTAATTATCATCTCCCTACTAGGAGTTAATAATTAATTGAGTTTTTTTCCTTCAATTTTACCCCAAAGCCGGAGTACGGCTTGATGGTGAGGCCTTGGGTGACTCCTAGTGTCTAGAATCAATGTATATTACCATACTAGATCACACAAAAAATTTCGTGGAATTTGGTTAGGTCTAGGTAGTGATTTTTTAATTTTTTAGATTTCCCGCAAGTCGAAAATTGCAATAAAAATTGTAATTGAATTGTAATAAGTGTTGTTTAGAGAAGTTGTATGGGGTATGAGTAATCAAAATTACACCTCTCACACTCAACTTTCTACTATGACACACTTTGAGGGGTTGAAAATGTGTTTTGAACTCTCAAAACCCACTTTTCCTAAGTTTAGTGGGAAATTTGGCAATCAATTAAGCCAGAAATTAAATAAATGGATAAAAGTAAATATCCGCACATGCTAAATGAAGTAGAAATGAAGTGGAAAATTATGGAGGAGTTAAAGTGAAGTCCCAAGGTGATATGGACTCCTAAAATCAAGGAAAAGAAATGTGCTCAAATAAAATTGAATTTCCGACATTAAATGAGAGTTGCTTACTTGGAAATTCGAATTTGTGAAGTTAGTGCATATTTGGGAGGATTTGGGAGAATATTTGGTGGAGATTTTTGTGGGAAAATGTCCCCACATGGGTTACCAACCATATACACATGTCATTCCATCATAAAATTCGAATTTGGCACATAAGGGAAAAAGAAAATGATGTCCACTTGCCAGAATTCGATTTTTACACTTGGCATTGGAGCTCCACTTACCAAATTCGAATTTGCCTTGAGATTTCCTCCCTCTCACCACTTGGCATATGGTTCTTCATTGGGATTTGCTCCCAACTTTCTATATAATGGAGCCATGGGCTCTCATATTGTAATCATTTGTTTACTAGCTATTGTACTTGCGGAAGCGCTGCTGCCTTGTACACTTTCAGAAATATCAATAAAGACTTTGGGGTTTCATTCATGCGGTGTTCCTCCTTTTGGAGTGTGATGAATTGTTGATCATTGGTATAATTCCTTTTACTCGTGCTTTGATCTAATTTGTTTCCATATGCTCTTGTAGATTTGTTAATGTAGAGCTATCTTACATTGACATTTGATTTAGGAGTATGCTCTAGGTATAGAATGCTCTAGTTGGTTTCAAATAAATCTCTAGAGTTTCTTATCATTGTTTATTGCTAGATCTATATGGAACTAATTCTTGATTGAAGTTTTGTAGAGGGAACATCTTGTTGGGATCAAAGAATCAAGTGTTGGGGGAAGTCTTTGGAGAGACCAACCCACTCTTGATACATTCTCAAAGGAGCTCTCATTTGTTCTTTGAACCTTCATAGTCTTATCTTACAAAGTGGTTTTGCAAGGGTTTTGGGACATAGCTTGTATAAAAGCCGAATACTTCTAAATTTGAATATATTTTAAAACATTATACTTCATTGCTTTCATTTGCTATCTAAGAGCTTGAAGATGACTAAGCAAAGAGGAGAGTTTACTCGAACTCTTTGGCTTAGCCCTTTGTAAATTGTTGTGCAATATTTTGTAATTTTATCTATCTAATATTTGATTGGTTTTGTAGCTCTCTTTCGAATTTTTTCTTGTGACAGCTTGAGTGGACAACTGCAAGAAATTACTAACAAGTTGTTGTAGGACCTTTGGGCTGAATTTCAAATGAGGAAGATAACTCTCTCTTCTTTGGTTGTGGGCATAGAAGAGGCTTAGCTTCTCTTCTCCTATTGTAAAGTCTGAATTTATTTTGAGTTCTTAGAAATTCTCACCGAGAAAAAGTCTATGGTCTCAATTTTTATTTGTAAAGACTTTCCTTGGTTTAGAAAAGGCCTCATGGTCATTTCATTCTTGTAAAATTAATAAAAATTTCTGTTTTTGTTGTGGGAGCGTGGGTTTTACCCATTGGCATCCCTATCTCTCCATTTCAAAGGAGAGAATTTGTAAATGGATTGACATAGTGGTTATGACATTTCCATTTTTTTTTCAAATCACATATGCATGCTCTAATTGGGA
Organism: Pinus albicaulis; assembly: GCA_034641835.2. Classification (NCBI taxonomy): domain Eukaryota; kingdom Viridiplantae; phylum Streptophyta; class Pinopsida; order Pinales; family Pinaceae; genus Pinus; species Pinus albicaulis. The sequence goes on along the minus strand of CM076572.1, from coordinate 95,646,950 downwards.
AGTAACATAAATCACATAGTCCTTTAATTTCTTAATTTGCAATCTCATTTGCCATCACTTACTTATGTTTTGTGATCTATTTCTCATTTGGATAAGTTTCACAATATACTACAAGTAAAGAAGCATAGCACTTTCAATTTATGGCAAGTTGAGTTATTGTTCTAGCTATGAAGCATATTTAATTGAATCATCTCCATCTTTTACATAGCACTTGCAAACTCACTTTCATATCATTTAGGCATTTCACTTTTCATACTAGACTTGCATCTCTAAAATTTACCTCCAACTTAAGTTGGTTAAATAGACGTTTTAGGGACCCTCTACCTCTATGGACTCCTCACTGTGAGATCCAAATATTTGGGTGAGGGTGAGGTCTGAGGATTAGAGTTCAATTGTAATCTTGTTGTAGAACTAATTAATAACATAAACCAAGAGCACTATCTCATCACATTTACTTGCAAAGTTCCCAAATTTTTTGTTATCTTGACGGTTTAAAGATTCACATGCGGCAAGCGATAACATTTTTTTGCGCCATTGTCGGGGACAAGTCTTCTTGTGCCTGGGAAAACGACTAATTTTTAGTTTTGGCATATTTGAATTTTAGATTTAGATTCTTGCTCAAGTGGCGACTCCACTCAATCCTAATTTTGCAAGAGTCTCTACTAGGAGAAATTCAAGTAGTCTAGTTAGCCCCTCTCTTGAGCCTGAAAGGGTTTTTAGAGAGAGGTTAAATAGACTTTCTCATAATAGAGCTCTTGCTATTCTTGGGCAAGAGGCTGTTTCTGACATTCATTTGTTGTTTCAAGGACAAGTTGAGCCTAACATCATGAATGATCTTTTTGCTCCTTGTAACTTTACTAACATTAATGGCTATCCTCACAATATCCCTGACAAGGCTATTGAAAAGTTGCCTTCTTTTCAAGGTAACAATGCCATTAGCGTTGCATCACATGTGAAGAACTTTAATGTTTGCATCTTTAAGTGGTGTAATGTTGCTAACTATGAGGATGTAAAGATGAGGCTTTTCGTTCTCTCTTTGGAAGAGGATGCTCTTGATTGGTTCACTGAGCAGCCTGCTAACTCGTATGATTCTTTACAGACAATTGTTAATGCTTTCATGGGAAAGTATGGAGAGAGAAGAGAGAATAGTCATTTGATCAATGCCATTATCACCATGAAGAAGAATGAGAATGAAACCATGGAGGAGTTTAACAAGAGATTTAATGAATTGGTTAAAAGCATGCCTACTACTGTTAAACCTCCTGATGAATTTCTCTTATGTTCCTATCTAGATTCTTTTGGTGTTGACATTGCTTATGAGTTAAGAAGAAAGGAGCCTACAACTTTGGGTGTAGCTCAAACTGAAGCCTTGAAAATGGAGAGGGCCAGAAAGCAATCTGGGAAATCTGAGATTCCTGGTTTCACTAGAGGGCCATCGAAATCGAATGATTCCAAAGGCAAGGCCAAGGAAGACACTACACATGATTCTATTAAGGAATTAACTCAACTCATC